>JAXCGZ010022643.1:235000-445000 GCA_037179515.1 Halocaridina rubra | reverse complement strand
GAGTTTTTTAAAAATCCCTAACTGTTTTTGTAATCTCTTTGACAGCTCCTTCATTATACCCGACATCTCGAACCTGTAATGAACAGGTCCTACCCATATATACATATGTAACTTCTTTATATTAAACTGCAAGCTAATAAAGAAAGTTGTATATCTATGCTTCCATTAGTTGGAGCATATATGTTCAGTGCCTAAGAATATTGTTGTTTGTAGATAATAGCTTGTAGTTTAGCATTATAAATAGGTTCCAGTTTTGTGTGAAAAAGTTAAGTATAACAGAATTGCAAGGATTAAAATTACTGATACGTGTGCGACACAGGAGGAGAAATGCTATGCAGGTGTACTGGACACGTATGGACACAGATGCCAAGTCGGTGATGTAGTGGGAGTATGTCTTGACCTCGTCGACCGAACTATCAGTAAGTCATTTAAAGAGGACATATTTGCCATGTTCTTTTAGGATATTATCATTCAGCCTCGTTGCTTTTCTACTGCTATAGTTAACCGCTTCGTAGTGCTTCTCATAGAAATTTAGTTGCTGTTATAGAAGCATTAGAAGTGTGTTTGCATTGTAGTTCTTCTTGTGCACATGTGTAAAATACATGTAATCTGTACAAAATTAGTGATTTTGTGATATTATGGTATTTAAATTCAAAATTTATAGGATCACGCTGTTTCAGAGACGACATTATGTCTTCATATAGTAGGCAGTATTGCTTTGTCAATTTAGTTTTCAGAATTCGTAATGACTTTTTTTTCCTTGAACATTTATGTTTCAAAACTACTCGATGTCATTAGAGCAAATTTTATATTTTATCTCCCTTGCATACTCAAAATATCATGATGCTTGAGAAATACTGGCATCATTTAGCCTATGCTATTTATTTTTCCTTGCTATTATAATAGATTTGGGGATTTTTTTTTAATTTTCCTGATTTAAAAAAAAAATTGTCTCTGTGTCATTTTATATGATTTTCAGTATAGTTTTTAAAACCTATGTATATTTTTTTTTTTAATGCAATAGATTATGCTTTTCATAGACACTATTATGCAATGAATTCCTTGTTTTGAAGTGTCCTGGTGTCCAGACATAGGATAAGTTTTCAATATTTAATTAGGTATATTTTTGCTGTAGATTCCTTAATCAGTCTGTCCAATGAAGAGATAGATTCAAACAAGGAAACAGATCAAAGTTCTAGCTGTCTTTTTGTAAGTATTAGACAAAAGACTGAGCATCAGCTCTTAAATGTATATTTTGGGGTATTTTAACTGCAATTTCATGTGTGGATGCGATTCGCTTCTTTTTGAAGTCTGATTAACTTAGCACAATGCTGGATGTAAATATTTCTGCATATGCATGGCAAAACACTATTACAGGACACACTTAGGACCAACTATGCCTTGAGGAGCAGGTATGGTGGTAAAGAAATGATTGGCAACCCATTTCAAGTATCCTTAAGTGGAAAATGGGGGGGTGTTAGTGATCCAGAAGTCAAGGCCAAGGAATGCTCATATATTTACGTCCATCATTGTTTTGCTTAAGCCTAACATCATAGATCAGTAATTCTAGGAAATAACTCTACTTTATGATATGTCATAGTAGAAAACAGTTAATATTATTCAGTTGTAAGTAGCATGGAGCTTTTATTCAAACATGAAACCCTTGTTCTTACTTTAAATAGTTTTGCATGAGTTTGCATTCTTCATTTCTTATTGAGTGAATTTCATCCTACTAATAAGTACACATTAATTATTTTCTTTCTAATTATTTTAGGAAATATACAATCTCATTTACAGAATACAAATACATTGCATTTAGTGTGTGCAAACTGTATCTGCATATTAGTATTTGTATTTGATATCCACTAAAGTTGAATATGCTGAATTAATTAAACAGTTATTGTTAATGTCATTGTTTATTGAATAAAAAGTGGTAGAGTACCTGTGGGAAGAAAATATTAATGGTTTAAAATTCGCCAAAATCCATGTATTGTTCTGAATGGAAGGTAAAATCTACCTACCTTAGAATACTGCATAATATAATGGACATAGTAAATTATATTTTGATTCAGAGTGGAAGTTATGGAAGGTCTTTACTATTGCTCCTTTTTCCTCTGTGTTAGGCTTCTCCTTGAATGGTGAGCTCATGATGGACGCAAGTGGCTCAGAGACGGCTTTCAGTGACGTCCAAGGTGATGCTTTTGTGCCAGCTCTCACCTTGGGAATTGGCCAGAAAGCTCATCTGGTCTTTGGTCAAGACATTAACCAGCTTAAGTTCTTTACTACCTATGGCCTCCAGGAAGGCTATGAACCTTTCTGTGTGTAAGTATTCTCATGATTGAAAATGTTCATTCTCTCTTTTAGATTGTTGTCAAGAAATTCATATTTATGTAATTTTTTTGGTATCTAATATTCTTTCCTCTTATCTCAGTAACATGGAACGCCCAGTAACATTTTGGTACACGAAGGATCAGCCAATATTTGAAAACAATGATGATCTGCCCGATTCCACAATTGATGTCACCCGCATCCCTGCCGGTTCTGAAACTCCTCCATGCCTTAAGATTGCTTCAAAGATGTTTGAGCAATGTGAGAAGGCCAATTGGGAGTTCCTTAGGCTCTCACTACCTGTGGTGTGTGAACAGGAGTTTATAGAGTAAGTCTTTGAGCTGCTGTCTTTTTCATAGTAAAAAAAAATTGTGAATGTAATTGCTTATAATATTTGTCTATTCCAGAGATTGATCACGAATTTTTACCAGCATTGTATGCTATCATTTGAAATGTTATAGTGCATATCGGATTACCTTATGGTTCAAAGGAAGTTGTTTTTCAGCAATAAGTATTTTACTTTATCAGATGATTTATTTTATAAAGGTATAATATGTAGCTAAGTTTTCGAGAGCAACTTAATTCTAATGATCATTTTATTATTAGGGAGGAAGAAAAGGCCTTGCGATGGGACGAGGTGAAGAATCGTCAAACCAGGATCCAACACGGAGAACTTAATCCTCCATCAGCTCTTCAGAGCTCATTGGTTGACACAGGGTTCTCTCTTTCAGATATCAAAGGTTTGTTTTTTATTTTTTTTTCACTATGATACCAGATTCTACTGAAGCCACCAAGGTGTCTTCAACTGAGCAAAAAAGATTTGAAGGGAGGAAAAGTATATTTTTCAGAGTTTTCATTCAGCAGCTTGTCAAAAGTTTCTCTCCAAAAGCGTTCTGCTGCATCTGGAATTGAGTCATTTTTGGAAGAAGAGATGAACTAACAGTTGCAACCACATGCTAACATTAGTGATCCATTTTACTGGTTTTACAGGTAATGGGTTTCAAAGCCCCAACTCTTTAAAAACTCTGGAAACTACGGTAACTCATCCTTCATTTGTTGCCACTCAGGTGTTGAAAGATGGGTGAGATAGTGTTTTGAAGTCTCCTTGACTTGGGGATGTTGATTTTCATTGCCTATAGAGCCTATAAAGTGGTTCAACAGTGTGAACATTTGGCTGGAACTAGTTCTCCCATCTCCTTTCCAAGAGTGGCTCATTTCCAGATGCAACAGAGCTACCCTGAAGAGAAACACTAAATGGATGCACACGTAAACATAAAGAGGAAGAGACGCCATCATACCTTGTGCAACCTCACTGTTTCTACTTGGTGTTTTGTTGTAAGGAAGCAAAGTGTGAAGTACTTTCTTCAAATCTTGAATGTTTTCGGTATGATGTGCAATTGAAGTGTTTTTTTTTTGTACACTGGAATGGGATTCCTTATTATTTGTTGGAATGATAGAGGATACAGATAATGTTGCATGTTTGAAGATGTCATTGGAGTTTTTCATGAGTTTCCCTTAGTAAGTTAAACAGAGAAGTGTAAAAATGTACTCTTTAACAAGTAAATTCAATGAGTACTGGAAAACTGGAATAACAGTTATTATTGGCATGTAGACATTATTACTACTGTCTTACCATAAACTTTTTCTTAGTAACATACTTATTGGTATTCAATGTGAATTCCCTTACAGTTGCCAATAACTTTTGATTCTAAAATTGCATACACACAAACAATATGTAGCAGTCATAATCATCAAGGCATTAATATGCTTTAGATAGATTTTATATAAATGCAAATTTTAGATTTAATAAAGATACTCCTCTTTTGAATAGAGCTCCATTACTCAAACGAAGAAGGTGTTGAGGCTGACGAAGGTATAGCACCAAAAGAGCCTGGCAAGACGACTCCAGAACCATGTAAGGACTCCTTAGTAACTCAGTATTGTTAAAGAATAATTCCATTATTTAATATTGTGCTCTTGAATGTTTATTAACTATAGAAGACATGGTTATTATTAGTCGCAATTTGTAATTAACCCCAATGTTTGATTTCTAATGGACATATGAGAAGGCATTTAAGAATAATAATATCTTTTCTTAAACTCAATACTAATTATTCTTTTTCTTGAAAAGTCTGAAGTCATATTTTGTGTCATTTACAACCGCAATGCTGTATTGGGACTAATATTACTTCATCCAGCTCTCAGACTATAAGCTATATATTGGACATTATTGAACGTTTGATCCCAGTAGTAAATGAAAAATATTTAATTTCCTCAGCTCCTGCCCCAGCTGAAGGTGGTGGTGATGAAGCTGCTCCAGAACCGGCTGAAAGGAAGAAACGTGGAAAGTCCCCTTTCAGGTAAATCATCACTCATCTGTTGCAAGGAAACAAAATGTCTTCGCTCTGCCATAAAAAGAGATGAAAAAAGAACAGATAAATCTAGGAGACCTTTCTGCAAGTGTAGAGTTCCCCTTTTAGTATAGGAATGTACATTAGTTTAGAATATAATAAGAAATTCTTAGGTGATGCTGCACCAAATAAGCAAAATGGGGAAATTTTCACTTACTGTGTGCTCCTGGGAAATTTAGCATATGATCTATAATATGAAATAACTCGATCCCTCCTGTTAACAAGAACCTGTTTTTTATGATATTTTTCTTACAAAATTTCCTATTTTTAATTTGGTGCTTCATTTAAAATGGAGCTAGTGATAGTGGTAATCCTGGATTACCTCTCATTAAACACAATCCCCTGTTCACCTTATATGTAAATAAAGGTGAAAAATTCAGTTTAACAGTGCATGCATGACGAGAATATTCTGTACTAAAATTGAATTCATGGAAGCCAAGTACACTCATCTGAATTAAATTGCTTATATATATTATCAGTGAAACAGTTGCTGCATGAGGGTTTTCAAGTTGTGATGTTTGATAAATTAAAAATTAAAAACGATAGCAAGCTTAAAGCTTAAAGGCAAAGAGAAGCAAGCTTGACCATAAGTGTCTTTCTTGCAAGCATGGACCTAATTCGTGAGGACCTAACAGAGCGACGCCTCAGGTTTAAGAGCAGGTAAGTTTGCGTCCAACTTTATTAGACAGAACCCCTGATTCTGAGCACAAGTGGGGTGAAGTTTTGTGACAAAGTGATAAATTTTACTTCTAGATTATTTTCTGATGGCCTTATGGCTCTGTTTGTGATTCATAGCAAGTATTATTTTGATACCCTTAAAGTTAAATACTGATGTATTAAGCCACATAAAAAAATACTTTATCCTTGAAAATGTTAGGTCGTCAGGCATGCCATTTTAACTGATGATTAAGAGCATGCGTACCTTATGTAAAATGAATATGTCCTGGAGTAAACATTATTCCAAGCTTTTGAGAGTTATTTAAAGCTCAAATGACGACCTTCATAAGTATATCTGCACTGTAAAGAAATAACATATATTGGTACTTATGGTGTACAGAATTAGATGTCCCGTGTGATAAATAAGGAAACATTACTTTTTTCATGTTGTTTGACATATTGGGTGTATCTTGATTTTCCTGTTCTTGGTAATTGCACATAATTGGCCCTTCCTCCATGGCATACTTTACGACTTTTTCTCATAAAGAATGCTTTTAGTATCGTGTCACATCATTATATAGGTATTGTACTTTTATACTGTATTTATCTCTGATCTGCATATTACTTTTTTGGCTGGTTCACTGGTTAGGTTTAGGAATTTTTCTTTAGGATTAGTCATTATTTTTACCATGCATTTTTAATATTATCTGTGGTAGTAGGAACCAAAAAAGTTTTCCACTCTTATTCCCCATGCGTTGCATTAACTCACTGAAAGGGATATGAGAGCAAAAGGCTGGCAATCTCTTCCTCCATGAATTTTTTTCTATTTTGGTGGGTATAAGGAAACGGCTAATTAGTTTTTTCTCCGTTATACCTGCTGGCTGGCTTCAGCAGAATGTGGTGTCATCTTGAAAAAAAATTACTTTTAAAATTGCATTGTACTGTATTGTATTCACAGCTGGAAACACTAGCTATTATGCATGTAATTTTTTCACTGACTTTTTGTTGTGCAGGGCACCCCATTTTGTCTTCAGATGACCGTTACTATATTTCTTTGATGTTTAGCAGTTTAGCACATTTCTTTAAGCATTTTAATTCTGTGCATATGTAAACCTTACAGTATTTTATTCTCTACTGTCCTTTTGATGGTTCTTGTAAGACTTGCATACACAGGATTATTGAGCTGGGGATTATCTCTCTTATCATAATGGATTTCTACATAGTAACGATTTATATCTTCCTATAGTGTTCCATATTTTCTTTTAGTCTGTCTCCTCTCAGTTGCTTTATTTGATTAAGTCCAAGCCATTCATGGACTTTTTTTTTGGTTTGCATCTTCATTTCTTGTCCTGAGATGAGAAAATATATTCAAATATTCCTTCCCTCGGTGACGTATTAAGGCATTTTTGGGGCCTATTTCTATAGGAAATTCCAGTGTTATCCTTAGCTAGCTTTGCTTCCAGATTGTCACCTGTTCTTGTGGCAGGACCTAGACTCAACATTTCCTACTCAAGCTTTACCTCAGCCCTTGTCTTTATGAATATCTGACTTCAAATTAAGGTCTTTGTTAATTATCCCATTGGGGTATGATAATGTTCACCATAATGACTAATAAATTCTATATATTTCTAGTGTATATGAACAATGAGGGATACTCTGAATAATTTTCAGATATCTTAGAGCTGCTCTGAAGAAAAATGATTTAAAAGAATGAAATGGATCGTATAAAGAAAGCTTTTGTATGATATAAATGCTCACAAGCCGAATACCAAATAAGAACATTAAAGATTTAAAGATCTTTTAAGTATTGCTTTTTACTTCAATGTACATATCTTTTATAAAATCCTTTATGTATTTTGTAATTATGAAAATTACATTTTAACTTAGGAGAACAGATCCATATATTAATTGAATTGCATATAGTATACATTTTAAACTGAAAATTGTACAAAACAGATGCATTTCAGTAAAAAAAAACCTAGATAAATGGGGAAAGGGGACTTAAGGGTATGTAAAACCTTTTTGGTTCGTTACTTTGGGCGGGGTGGAGGCGTACGAGGCCCGCTCACTGACCTCCTTGTTGTATCCCCTTCACCGTCCGGAATCAGCAGACAGTTCCACACTGCAGTGACGGCAGTTATGGCAGCCAGGTACTGAAGTCCAGTCTTCCTCATGATAGTAAATTGTACTGCTTTTCTCTTTCACATGTTTTACCATCGTTAACTGTCTCCTTTTATATATAAATGAGCACGCTGACAATTATTTTTACGTACATTTGTCACCATTGAACTAAAATTCTCCTAATCATTGATCTTAATGTTAATCTGCAGAGCTGTTTGGAGATGGTTAAATGAAGTAAAGTGAAATGTCATGACCTGATAATGGTGAACTTTAATTTAAGTTCTTTCTGTGCTGGGCTTGATTGCAGATCTTTTGTTTAACTATTAAATAACAGCTCTGTGAAAATTTTGTTCAATACATCTATGTGGTTTTTTAATATTCTGAATGTATTACCACTGTATCACATCTTTCTTATCTTTGGAATTAGGAGTTTTTGTTTTTTTACTTTAAAAGTTTTAATGTTAAATAGTGGCTGTTTTTCTACTTAAAGGATGCACTGTATTAGTGAATATAATATCATAAATGTAATTTTCAATTACTAGTTTTGGAGGTCGAGTATATTTTGAATTTCGTAAAACAGGTCAGCATTTCTTGAAGGTTTCAATGTTTAAATTAAATAGATTTTACTATAAAGAGGCATGAGGTTATCTGTATAATTCTTCTTTTTCCAAACACTGATTGCTACACACAGTCACTTCATTACCCTTTGAAAGATTACTAGTAACACTGATATGCTATGTTTGCCTGTTTATGGATATATTTCTGTAACATTACTTTTATTGAAGGTACTTAATTCTTATTGGTTAATTTATTGCTGAATGAAATAAGTCTCATTATGCAAATTATTTACTTGTTGCTTTTCAGCTTATGTTTATATTGTCATAAAAATTATTTGCCCTTGCCAGTCCCATCAATTCTTACTACTTTAAAATTTCTAAAATATGATTTGAGACCTAGTTTTTTTTTACATATCAATTCGTATCAATTCGTACTTTTGTTCTTTATTATTGTTAATTCAATATTAATAGAGTTTGTAAGAAAGTAATTCTAGATTTCTACAGCTGTGCCTACAACCTGACAAAAATTTCATGAACTGTTCTAACCAACTACTGTCCTAAAACTAAGTGATCATTATCATAAAATAAGCAGTTGAAAATCTGGCCACTATTTAATGATCCATTGAAAACTGTTATACTGAAATCAGAAAAGAAAATTAGCCAAACACAGGAATAGAAAAAGAGATTAGGATTAGCTGAAATTTGAAGACTATTAATCGTGAGTATTTTTAAATGACATAGAATATTAAAATTTTTCCCAACCATTGCTAGTCAATACCAATTTGCCATGTAAAACACTTAAACTGGTAGTAATTATTGGTTAAAGCCGCTCAAGCTTTAGTGAATGCTCTAAATATAGTTATCAGTTAGAGGAGCTCCAGCTCTGACCCGATTTCTTAAACAAAATACCATATTGTTAGTTAGCTAGAGACACACAAATGGATTTCATAAACGCATCTGATACGGTTCTGTGTATGGCTAGGATCCCGTACGGGATCCTAGCCATACACAGAACCGCGTCAGATGCGTTTATGAAATCCATTTGGGTGTGTCTAGCTAACTAACAATATGGTAACCTAGGTTTACAATGTTTAACAAATCGGGCCTCTAAGGTGATGTCAAAACAGTCGTTTCTTGTACAGCAATATCTTTTTCTCCATTGAATAATGAAGGCATTAATCCCATGTCCATCATGATACTCTTCTTTCATTTCTTGTAAGATATACGTCATTCTTCATTATAATGACAATAGTCTCAACCAGAGGAACTGCTAATTAATTGTGTTGTCACTGAATGCTCTTCATTTCTCAAATTTGATAAGGTTTTATTGTCTTTTTCAGATTATTTTTATTTCTATCTATTTGTGCTTTGTATTACTGTGACCATATCAAAGCCACTCTATTCTGCAGTAGTTTCTGTTATGTGTAATTGCTATACTTTTTTTTAAATTAATATTACAATTTTAATATTATGTTTTAATATTTCCTCTGCATCTAATCATAGGTTCAGAGGTCCTTTTTTTTTTTACCTTAAAACAGCTTTTCATTATGATATATATCATCTTTGGTTTTCAGATATACCACATACATATTAAACAGTTAAATTAAAATATCCTAGATTAAGTAGGATATACATTGGTTCAGTTACTTACGAAAAAGTATAACTTATACATATCTTGAACACATTATGAACCTTATGAATGGTCAGTTATATAATATTATTCCTTTAAATAAATGCTATTTTATTGCTTTAGGTTCTTCAGCAAAAAACGAGATGCGAGTGGTGAGAGACGAAGCAAGGGTAGAACACCTGAGCCCTCGGGAAATACTCTAGATGTTCCTCGAGGAGCTAAGAAAACGCGCTCGCCATCAGTAAGGCTCTCAACCTCCAATGATACCAAAATTGTTCCACCAGCCATTCCTGACCGACAAGTAAGGGTAGCTCTAATATTATTTCAAAGTGTCTATAAGTATTGTTCCACAATGTGAGATAAAAGATTTATGTCTAAAGACTTGTGACTTGATATTATTTAAGGGTTACCAGTAACAGTGAAAAGAAGATCTTCATAATTTTATCGTGTGTCATATAGTTTATTGAATATTTGATCATATAATGCAATAATTTAGTCATATTTTATAGTAAGCATAGCCTAATCTTGGAAGTACTTGCATGGCATATACTTCTGTGCTGTATAGGAGGAAGTCATCATATCTTATCAGCATATATGAATTTGCAACTTATTTTGAAAATTTAGATACTTGTAATGAATCTGGTCACTTTAGTAAAACTTTATTTCATATATTACACAATCAGGGAGCTGAGGAGATCCGTGAAGAAGATCTTTTTGATCCAGAATGCCTGAAGCTGATGAATGAGTACTTTTATGGTGTTAGAATCTTCCCTGGTCAGGACCCAGCTCATGTTTACATTGGCTGGGTTACTACACAGTATCACATTCATGATACTGCTTTTGATCAGAGTAAAGTTCGGTCTGTCATAGTTCAAGAATACACGGAAGAGGGCCTTGTGCAAAGCGCGTAAGCTCCCCTTTGCTAATTTACTTTTATAACATACCTAAGCTGCTGTATTGATATCATATGCTCGTAGAAGTTATCTCCATATCCAATATAAAGCTTGCATTACTTCTTGATATGATTCTTATTTTTGTCATTAGTTCCATCTTCTCTCAAAAAAGCCGAATCTTACTAGTAATATGATGAACATATTTTCAGCGTTGAGCGTCATAGTTGTTACATGTTCCGTGCCGATGAGCTTCATGCTGAAGTAACTTCAGAAGCTGGTGGCAAAGGAGCTTCTCAGGGAATGTTCATTGGTTGCTTCATTGATACTTCCACTGGCTTCATTACTCTTCAGTGTGATGGTAAAGATACTCGTCACAAGTATCGTATGGAACCCGGTACCAAACTTTTCCCTGGTGTCTTCTTGGAGCCTACCAGCAAAGAGGTTCTCCAGATTGAACTTGGTCGCACTCCTACTACTCTGCCCTTGAGTGCTGCTGTATTACAGAATAGCGATAAACACGTTGTACCTCAAATGCCACCAAGGCTAAGGGTTCAAATTCTTAAGGTAAAAAGTTAAAATTTTTGCATAGTGCTAATAATATTTATATATACTAAAAATGTATTTCTAAAGATACAGAGGGATATTGTTAAGCTAGACTTTGCTATATATATATATATATATATATATATATATATATATATATATATATATATATATATATATATATATATATATATATATATATATATATATATATATATATATATATATATATATATATATATATATATATATATATAGTAGTCTTATGATTTTTAACTTTATTATGAGGAAGACTGAGGAAATGATCTTATTATAAAGTATTGGCAGTGCAGGAGTTATGCACTTTTGTATTTTAAGGAAACAGACACATTGATTCATTTAGGTGTTTCTTTTGTTGCTTCTTTTGTAGAATATTGTGTTCTAGTAATATGAACATTGTATTTTTGCAGCCCTACCAGTGGTCAAGAGTTCCAAATGTTAATCTTAGGATCCATGCCCTAAAATTATCTGACATTAGAGGCTGGTCCATGCTGGCTGAAGATGCAGTGCCTATGCTCGCCCTCCACATACCTGAGGAGGACAGATGCATTGATATCTTGGAACTCATTGAGTACGATAAGCTTTTGAGCTTCCATGCGCAGTCATTGGCCCTTTACTGTGCCGTGTGTTACCAGAGCAACTATCGTGCAGCTCATACCCTCTGTTCCCACGTAGATCAGAAACAGCTCCTGTATGCCATGCAGAATGAATACATGTCTGGTCCTCTGCGCATGGGCTTTTATAATCTATTGATCTCAGTCCATCTTGAAAGCTTTGCCAATACCATGTAAGTGGAAATAATGTTAAATTCTGAAAGTATGTTGCTAGTGAGCATCTCCCTATCATTGACAATCAACATTTGAAATATCTTTCATATGGTCATCCTTTATTGACCTTTTTTGTTGTAAAAACAAAACACAAGTAGACATACATGAAATTTTCATATATTAATTTGAATATCTAATTTCTAGGGGAGTGACCCAGAATGAATTTATTGTACCACTGAGCCAGACTTTAAAGGAATTGTACCAAGAGGATGGCATTGGCAACTCCATGTCTGTCACACATACTGAATCCGTCCGACCCATCATGTCAATGTCTGACATATCGTATGTAGTATTCAATTGCTCTATAAATATATATATATATATATATATATATATATATATATATATATATATATATATATATATATATATATATATATATATATATATAGTATGTATGTATGTATGTATGTATGTATGTATGTATGTATGTATGTATGTATGTATGTATGTATGTATGTATGTATGTATATATATATATATATATATATATATATATATATATATATATATATATATATATATATATATATATATATATATATATATATATATATATATATATATATATATATATATATATATATATATATATATATATATATATATATATATATATATATATATATATATATATATATATATATATATATACAGAGATTTTATAAGAAGAATTTTTCAGTTATTATATTCTAAATTCTGTGAAGGAACAATATATTTATTGAGTGCGTTATAAGAAAGGGTTTTAATAATTTTTGTGACTTTACTTAAGAGCCATGTTAAAATCATTTTTTCCCTTCTGCCTGTAAAGGCTTTAGGTACGGTATTTTTCTTTATTTCCTAAATACTAAATTTAAGTACATCCCTCTATTAGACAAGATATCCAGCCATTATGCCTGGAGTTCCCACATTTTTTTGCTCATGAATAACAGCATTGCCTGTTAGATCATAAGTGGTCAAAAAAGCTCCTAAAAGCTGAGTGCGATCATAAGAGAGGATGTAGCATTAATCAAGAAATGTGGCTGACACCTTTGCAAAGGTCAGCCACGTGCTTCCCTCATGCACTGAATTAAGCAACAGTCTCTAAAACCCAATATATTCAATGTCATTTTGATCATTGCGCAGAATGTAAGCAATTGGTATCTTCTTGGTTATATAACATTTAAAAATAACTTTTGACTTTTAGTAGCATTTTAAAAATTGAACATATTTGTTTTTTAACTCATGCATAATAATTTTCACTTTTCTGATTTTCTTCCGAATTCTATATTTATATTTAAGAAAATATATTACATTAAAGCAAAACTATAGACTGCATAAAACATTGTTAGTTCATATTTTGCTTCATGCTGTTAAGCTGCTAAACTCATGAAATACTCAAATTCAATTAGTATTTAGAATGGAAGCTTCACTTCATTACGCTAGGATGGCTCTTTATGATTGGCTATTGCTTTTATCATGCTCCTCTTGCTGGTATGACCATGGTGGTGGTAGAAGTCTTTCCTTCGCTTCTCTTCTTATAGATCTTTATAAATCTGATAGTCCTTCGCTTTGTTATATTGGATCTGTCTGTCCATCTATATGCATGAGCCATTTCCCCCTTATAAGGGGAGTGGCGGAGTCAAGGCAAAATATTCTGACTCTTTGGGAAGAGAAAATACAGAGGAAAGGATTCCCATTCCCCTACCTCTGCCCCATTTTGTTGAACCATTAGACGCATAGGGGAACATGGAGAAGCATTCTAGCCCCTCCCTCAGTTATTATTATAATTTTATTTCTTTGCTCCCATGTGTTTTGCCACCTGTTAATTAATGTTGTGTGGTGTATTATTTGTTTATTGGTACAATTCTGTTTGCTCCACTCCCTTACTAGTTCTTTACTTAATAGCTATTGTGTAGATGTGGCCCATTTACTTCTCTTAGTGCCTCTCTCTCTTGCATATTGTCCTTTTGTGTTTTAAGACTCTTCCTTATTGGCCCTTTCTCCCTTATTCTTGGGTAAGGACTGATTGTTTATGCCATGTTTTGCATGTGTTTTACCCTGCCTCTATTTGTAAATTCTTTTACTTCTCATAACCGAATGTTTCATCTCCTGGGATGGGATGGCCCACCTTCAGGTTTTCTATATGTGACAAGAGATTTGATAATATTTGATGATCACTTAACCATCCTAAGTCTTTATCTTAGGAGCTCAGTGCATCTATAGTTTCTTTTTTGTCTTTATTTGATGCATAGTATCCTCTACGCTCTAGGATTTATTGAGTTCTTGATCCTCTTCTTATTATGGCAGAACTGACTGTGGTTCATATACATTGATCTGATTAGTACTTGAGGCACTTTATAGCTCTTGTTTCTTCAGTTTCCTCTTTCCTTCAACTTGATCCTTATACAAGGTGTCTTTAATGCCTGTATGGCTCACCTGTGGCTCTTCCTTGGGTTCCATTTGACTTTTTGGGGGGATGTGGTTTTAAATCCTGATTATTGTTATTATTGGATTGATATTGGTTTGTGAGCTTCCTTCTCCTTCTTTTTTGTATTGTTTGTGTCCCAAAATAGACTCATATTGACCATGATGAAGCTTTTTTGGTATTTTCTTCAGCCTGACATATTACAATGTCATACGTAGCATATTTACATCTTCAATGTAAGTATTTACAGCCAGTTTCCTGTCATGGGAAATAAACAGCCACGTACCTGGGTTTAAGCCTAATTCTTATTATAGAAATTTTTTATCAATTGCAAATATAAGTGAGAGCAGAATGTTCTTTTATGTATTTATGATAATATTGTATTGTGTTAATAATTCAGGTTAGCATTTCCAATTATTCATATACAAATAATTAATATATTTTTTAGGGTAAATAAGAGATAAGCTTTTGTGTTACTGTGTTTGTACAGATAATTTTCCCAACATTTTTATAAAAAACATTATATTTTCTTGGGCTTATTGACAATATATTATTCAACATTCTATTATTATATGCTCTATATTTAAGCAATAAGTAGGAATTCTTCTTATCCTAAACAAAGTTATTTCAAATAAGATCTCTGAACACAATATTGAGGTAGGAATGCAATGACTGCATGATTTTTAAGTGCCTTTTTACACTGCTTAATATAGAATGTATATTCTTGATACTCCGAATTGTTACTTACAGAGCAATATTATTACGTTTAATATATACCGGGTATTGCTTTCAGTAATTTTCTCGAAGAGACACCAAAGTAAAATAACGATATTGAAGTGAATGAAAAAAAAAATAAAGCTTGATTATTAATTATAACAAAGTATATATTAATAAGCTTTTAACCCTGAACTGGTTGTTTAGTCTGATCTATTTGTAACCTGATTTTGTTGTAAAAGCAGATGATTGTGCAAGTCATGAGTTCATTATATCAAAATAAATTTAAGGTTGTATTTACACATTATGGAAATGAGCTTAATTGCAACTTGGCTTTTTACTCATATCTTACAGGGAGTTACTTACAGATTAATGTGTTCATGAAAGAAAACTTGAATATGTCAATCTTTTGGAATGAATCCTCCATCCTGCCAAGAAATAAGTAGACGTCTCCCCACTTGTGAACTTTAGATAGATAGATAGATAGAGATAGAGAGAGAGAGAGAGAGAGAGAGAGAGAGAGAGAGAGAGAGAGAGAGAGAGAGAGAGAGAGAGAGAGAGAGAGAGAGAGAGAGAGAGAGAGAGAGAGAGAGAGAGATCTTTAATGAGGAGCCTCCTACTCATATCTGACAGGGTGGAGACGGTAGTAGAAATAATCCATTCACAAGTTCTTGCCCCTTAATATATCTCATTTCAGTTGTAAAAACAGCCAAGAAAATTTATAATTTTATGACATCAGCATAGGACAAAAGAGATAAGGAAAAAACTAGTAATACATGGATTAACATGTAATTTACTATGCAATTTGCAGTTTTTTTTCTTGTCTCCAGCTTGAATTACCCAATATATAGTATAATAACTAGGTAGAAACACCACATACTCATTCACTAACCAGGAGTCATTGTGAAAATAAGGTTTCCAGAATATAAAATTTATTGAGATATCGTTGTTGCATTATTGCAACTGGTAATCAGTTGTATATCTAAAACACCTGAGTCTGCTTTATTTTCATACCTTTTTTGTTAACAGTTCAGTTTGGCTCACATCAACATCTCTTTTGTAGTTACTTTGCATCACTTGTTATATGCTTTTATATTTTTTGTTTTATATCTAATTTTTTTTTATCCTTATCGACTGCACCAACCCTGCACTATGCTGGCCACCTTGTTTTGATTAATAACACTGCGACTTGGATGCACGGAATGCATTGCTCTCATCTCTGACAACCTGGAACCGACTTCTGCTATCCCTGGTCGTGATAACCTCTTGGTTATGTTTGGATTTGTCCAAAAATATTGGCCAACCAAAATGATCCAATGCCCATCTTGTGTACCACGCTTGGTGATGATTGGTTGGCACTTTTCTCACCTATTGGTCTGTGGACACTAACCCTTCCATCGCAATTTGACTACGATGGCACCCATAACTTCATCGCATGGATTTAATGGAAATTACTCTACATTTTCTGGATGACAACTGATGCCACTTCGAAAATGTTTGTGTTTCACTCCCAAATTGAATTGCCCAACTACACCATCATTGGCATGTAATTTATTTTTCGTTGATTTACTATATTTTTATTTTGTATTTTTGTGACCTACCACATGCCCTCTCCTGGAACCTTCACAACTGATGCACCAACAAAAAAACTATTATCATGTTGTAAAAATGCAATGTACTGAAAATGATGTAGTCAGTCTGGTGTCATAGAAACAGCATCTATTCACTCCTTTTTGGCGTCTGAAGTACCTCATGAAATTCATCACCACAGTGCCAACATCGAGAGCATCAAGGGCCTCTCATCACCTTACTTTCCCTTGGATGTGGCTCGAGAGTTTGTCATGAATGCTCTGGCTGAAGCTGTGAAAACGAATCAGGTGCATAACAGAGATCCCATTGGCGGCTCAAATGAAAATCTTTATGTGTAAGTACTTGTTCATAGCATCACTAATTACAGTGCAGCTTTTGTTAAATTCATAAAATTATCTTGCTGGTAAAATATGGTTGTATAGCTACAGTTCTAAGTGAATAGCAGCTTGAAAAATGTATTTTAATTTCTGTATGCCTTTTCTTAATAATATATATACAGTCATCAATATAAAAGATCTCAAGATCTTTATGTGGAACTGTTACTTTTCTTTTTATGAAATATACTTTCATGCTCTGTATTTTGATTGACGTCCATATTGAAACTGATATATTTAGACTTATGATTGTTATTCTTCAGTAACGTGTAAACATTGTATTTAAAATCTATTATTGCATTGTTATATGAATCGCATAAGATGCATTGAAAAAATGCCTCAATTATTGCAGTACATTATTTTAAAGGGTGACATAGTTATATCTTGAATACTCTTCCATCTTCATTTCTTCAGACCTTTACTGAAACTTGTGGACAAGTTGTTGCTCGTTGGCATATTGCAAGATGAAGATATCCTTCGCTTACTCATTATGATAGATCCAGCAACGTGGGATGAAGAATTTGATGCAGGTATTAAATAACTGTTTAATGCTTACATCTAATGCACAGTCTTAGAGCAAATATATTTCCAATCATGAATTCCTTGTGTGTCCGTAAGGTTAATTTAAATGGATAAAATGAATTGGGAGAGGGGTACCTATCCCACCTTTAATTATTTTTTTTAATCACAAAGCATCTGGTATCGGAGGTGAGGATGAACATAGTATGTTGAAGCACTGCTATATCCATTATTTTGCTAGTAAATGACATCATGGCTGTAACCAAAGCAAAAGAACTGAGGCACCAAGACATTATCTTGCCATATCCATTCTCATCTCATTTCTATGTTGTTTCACTTAAAGAAATGAATTTGTAAGGAAAGAGGATTATTGCTTTCAGTTGGCTTCTACTGCATGCAGGGCACAGTAGTTTGGCTATTGAACCACCTTGTTATAATATAGTAGGCTAATTTTATGTTTCTAATGTAACTATATTTTCATGGGTGTATAGATGACCAACAAATACAGCATATGATATAATAACATTGTAGAATGCATTGAGATATGCTTAAAGGTTCAAGAAATATAGAATTAAAATTAAACATCAATTTCTTTTTATTAAAGAGGGTAAGGATGCTGATCGGAAAGGTATACTGCAAATGGAGATTGCTGAAGGTGTAAAACTCCAGCTTTGTTACGTTTTGCACCATCTTTTGGACCTTCAGAAGAGACACAGAGTTGAGAGCATCATTGCCTTTGCTATGGATTATGTTGGAGAAGTGAGTGGTATTTCCCTTCATTTATTAGGGAACCCCCAAATGCTTAGTTCAGTAATCTTAAAATTTTGTCAATAATTTTTCTTTTAATCAGAAAAAATAAGTATTTCTAAGTTTATTCTTTGATGTGTTAATTGACATCTGTTTGAAAATTTATGGTGAAATGAAGAGAATAAAAAAGTTTACGAGTACAGAGGTTCTTACACAATTGTGTGTGAGCTCTTGTATACAGGTGCTTGAGAACAACTTTCTAATTTCATTGCATACATAATTATTATTATAGGACACAAGATTCTTAAGCTGTTCTCCTCTGAACCAGCTAGTTACATAGCATAATGCAGACCCATGCACTTGGTATACAAAATAGCTCATTTGTCTACTAGACTGACTACAGTAAAAACCAAAGGCTGAAGTAGAATTGGTCACACAACAAGAATAAAAGCTAGTATCAGAGTTAACATACTAGTATCTTAATATTCATGAAATATAAAGTGCTTGGATCCCCCAAAACATACCTGACCACAACTAATATAATCAGTAATATGTTCCTAAAGGCTTATGAGATTTTAGATTTTGAAGAATTTTAGAAGAGAAAATACCAATTAAAAAGAATTTATGTACATATACACAGGCAGTAATCCTTCTTGTAAGAGGGTTGGCGGAGTCAAAGTGTACACCCATTCATTACAAAACCCGCTTAACCCATCTCTCATATTATATGACCTTGGGGATGAAAGGTCGCAATAAATCTACACCTTCCCCTACCACACTGCTTGTACCCCACACATTGGAAACAAAGCACAGCTCTTCTAAGAAGGGGCCCGACAGTTAAAATTGGTATGCTATCACCATCATCATATAGGGACAACCCCCCTCCCATCCATTCACAGTCTCCCTCCACTCATCCTTATCTTTTACATACTATCTTCCCTACTCTACTGACTTCCCATGTGGAACTAATGCTCTTTCCACCTCTTCCATTCATCTCATTCTAGCTCTTCCTGTCAGCCTTACTGTACTTACTTTAGCTCTCCACTGTCTTTTCACTGGTCATTCTGTACTTTCTCTTGATATGCATCTGATCTCTTTCTCCCCATATATTCTTACTCAAGCAAGTGTTCACAAATGTGTCATACTTCCCAAACACTTTATTTCTATTACATTTAGTCTGTTCCCTTCATCCTATCTTACATTTTAAGTCTCTGCTCTATACAATGCAATAAGCACAATCATTGCTTCATGTACCCTCTTATTTGCATTTATTCCTAAAGACCTCTTTCTCATCATATTACTCCTCCATTTTAGACATTTAATCACTTCCTTCACTTCGTAGCTTACCTCCTCATCCTCTCCTCTAGTAGATGCTGCATGCAACCCCAGATACTTAAAAATCTCCACTTCCTCAACATTCCCTTTTAATTTCATAACTTAACTTTTACCCTCGTTTACTTGTAAGTTCTCTCTTTTGCATGATTCGGTCTTACGTCACGAACTCCCTTTTCTACTAAGGGCTAGGACAGTTGCCTTCTTACGAAGACTTGTTTTGGCAGATGTAATCGTTACCCTGAGTGTATGCCCTTACTAACCTCAGTCCGTGATGGGGCGCGAACCTTCGACCTGCCGCCTCAGAGTCGCAAATGCTACCATTTTGCCACGGAGACTACCTTTTGCATGCGTATAAAAAATTCAGTCATGATCTGCTTCAGTATCTTTTCAAAATGAGCCAGTTATGCAGTGTCTTGCATATATAACAATTATTTCACTTTTCAAAACCATCCAATCTCTCCCAATAATTACATACCTTTGCCTAGATCGCCTCTATTTCCTTCCCTTACCACTCCATCCATATACACACTGAATATCAATTCCAACATTCAACACTGATTCAGCTTTTCTTCAGCTTCCATCCATTTATCTCATCCCATCCCT
Source organism: Halocaridina rubra (assembly GCA_037179515.1). Taxonomy (NCBI): domain Eukaryota; kingdom Metazoa; phylum Arthropoda; class Malacostraca; order Decapoda; family Atyidae; genus Halocaridina; species Halocaridina rubra. Next base: position 424,705 of record JAXCGZ010022643.1, on the reverse strand, counting down.
CACACACACACTACATACACACAATTCAAATCTTCTCTCTTGAAGCATTCCTCCTACTTACTAGGTACTAAACTTATTTCTGTTTCTCATTCAGTACTTCTCATACATATCATCTTTACTTCTTACTCTGTAAAGATAAAGAGACCTAAACAATGTGTCTCGGCTAAATATTCATGTGGGTTTTTTTCAGTTTTGTTGTCCTATTGTAGGGTTATATATATATATATATATATATATATATATATATATATATATATATATATATATATATATATATATATATATATATATAAATATATATATATATATATATATATATATATATATATATATATATATATATATATATATATATATATATATATATATATATATATATATATATATATATATATATATATATATATATATGTATATATATATATATATATATATATATATATATATATATATATATATATATATATATATATATATATATATATATATATATATATATATATATATATATATATAACAAATTTACGAACAATTTAGGATCCAGAAGTCTTTTCATAAGCAGCATTGTTCCTAAGTTGTGATTAGGTAAAAAAAAGTACTATGCAGTACATACACATGCAGTAATGTAAAGTACTTAGCCTAAAGACACTTAACTACTCAATAAAACATAAAGTATACAGTATTAATGACCTTTCATACAGTAATAATAAAGTAATATTGCAGTTCAGTGCAGAGATGCATTCATTAATACATTTTTAGATAATGGGTAGGTTTTTGTTCATTTCTGTGAATTTTCGGAACTCGATTGTTGGTAAGGGAGCATATATATATATATATATATATATATATATATATATATATATATATATATATATATATATATATATATATATATATATATATTTATATATATATATATATATATATATATATATATATATATATATATATATATATATATATATATATATATATATATACTGTACTCCCCAACTTACGATATGAGTTGAGTTCCAGAAGTCCGTTCGTAAGTAGAATTGTTCGTTAGTTGTGTTTAGATAAAATAAAAGTACTGTACAGCATATGCATATGCAGTACTGTACAGTATTTAGGCAAAAGACACTTAACCACTGCATAAAACATAAAGCATACAGTATTAATTAATTTTGATAAAGAAATAATAATGCAATAATGCAGTACAGTACAAAAATACATTATTACATGGCTAAATAATGGGTATGTGTTTGGTGTTATTTATGAATGTTAGTAACATGGTTACTTGTAATTAGTGGAGCTTATATATATATATATATATATATATATATATATATATATATATATATATATATATATATATATATATATATATATATATATATATATATAATATATATATACTCTTAGATTCAACAAGATCAGTTGAGACGTTACATTGAGATCAAGCAAAGTGATCTGCCATCGTCGGTGGCAGCCAAGAAAACCCGAGAATTCCGTTGCCCTCCAAGGGAGCAGATGAATGCTATCTTGGGCTTCAAGAACCTTACAGAAGAAGAACTTGAGGAATCTCCTTGTTGTGAAGAACTCAGATGCAAGCTAGAGGATTCTCACAAGAAATTGATGATCAAAGCCAAAATTCCTGGAGGAGGTGAAGACGAGGGAGCCGCAGAGGTAAGTGATAAGACGGTTGATGCAGATTTATGCGTCATATTTTATATGTTGGGTATTTGAGACCTTTAATTTCTGGATCATATCTTAGAATAGACATAATTTTACTTTCAAATATGATGCTTACCTAAAGTATAATATGAGTAAAGTCCACAGTTTTGGAACATAACCTGGATAATAGACAATGCATGACTTCACATAAGTGTGGATATTTTTCTTACTTAAAAAAACAATAACAATAATAATAAATTATACTGTATTTCGTTTGGAAAAACAAATATACATTAATTACATTTCTTCATGTAGGAGGCTCCTTCTGAAAACTCCAAGGGCATGTTCTCCAAGGTCTTGAGCATTCTTAGTGGTTCAAAGGAAGAACCAGCTCCAGCCGTAGAAGAGGAACCTATTGTTTTTGATCTGCCTGACAAGTTTAAGAAGGTTCTAGTGGAAACTATTGTCCGTTGGGCCGCTGAGTCCTTTATTGAGACACCCGTCCTCATCAGAGAAATGTTCAGGTTAGTAACTCATGAATTAGTATGAAAAGTTGTTGTGCAAGATGAAAATTACTGAGGATTCTCCTTAACAATAATGAATATGGTTGCTAAGCATACATGTATGATTTGTAAACTCCTGTGATAAATAATGTATGGAAAAAATTAGTTTTTTTTCCATATCAGCGATAGATTACCCTGTAATGGAATAAATATTATAGATGGGTATATGAAATACTTGGAATTGGTAGGTAGCTGAAATATGTAAGAAGGTGTAAGATTTACACAGAAAATATTAGAATGTGTTCAGTCTAGCAGCACTTCTACCTTAGTACTGGATCCTCACATTCAATCACATCCTATTTGTCTCTTTGTGGTATTATAATGATCATATTTTGTATTTTCATACTTGGTTCTTACACTGTATTATCTTTTGAGTATTTGTTAACTGGAAATTTCAATAATTAGTTTTCCTGGTAAAAGTCTCTCTCTCTCTCTCTCTCTCTCTCTCTCTCTCTCTCTCTCTCTCTCTCCTCTCTCTCTCTCTCTCTCTCTCTCTCTCTCTCTCTCTCTCTCTCTCTCTCTCTCTCTCTCTCTCTCTCTCTCTCTCTCTCTCTCTCTCTCTCTCTCTCTCTCTCTCTCTCTCTCTCTCTCTCTCTCTCTCTCTCTCTCTCTCTCTCTCTCTCTCTCTCTCTCTCTCTCTCTCTCTCTCTCTCTCTCTCTCTCTCTCTCTCTCTCTCTCTCTCTCTCTCTCTCTCTCTCTCTCTCTCTCTCTCTCTCTCCTTCAGAGTTTTATTCAGAATAACATTGTTCTTACCTGTTTGCATAGTATTTGGCACATGGAAAGAAAACTATTTACAAAACTAGGTCTCTCAATCTTTTGATGGTCCCAGAGTAGAATACATTGACTATAAGACTAGAGCATCAGTATTCTATATAGTAATTGATAACTGCTGCTTGGAAATATGTAAATGTATTGCCTTTCCTTATGTTTTGTATCATCAGTTATATACTTATTTTTTCAGTTTACTTCTCCGTCAGTATAACAGTGTTGGCGAACTTATGTCGTCATTAGAGAAGACCTATGTTATCAGCAGCATAACTTCAAAGGACGTAGCAACGCTTTGGCTCTGCCTGAGTAAAGTTCGAGCTCTTTTACCTGTCCAAATGTCACAAGAAGAGGAAGATCTCATGAGAGAACTTTTATGGTTAGTCTATCTTTGTATTATAAGCTATGCTTCGCCTTGCAATTGAAAAGCATATCTATAAATATGTTTGTAGTGAGAATTCAAAATAAAAGTTTTGAGGGCTCCTATACCCCAATGTGGATTCATCAATTCCAGAATGAACAAAATATTACCAAATCTTCTCTCATGTGAAGACCACAAGTCATGCCATATCTTGTCAATAGGGTATCAGTTAGTTAATTATTTGTATTGATTAAAATTCATGATAAAGTGGCAGTTTGCTGATATAAGTTACTTGTAAACACTGAATCCAATATAATTTTATGTCTCTTATTGTAACATTTAATTTTTTTTTATATCTGAGTGTCTAATTGCAACAATGTGTTTAATATGATACAGCTACAGCTTGAATTCCTTATATGCTTAGAATTTATACTTTATATTTATAAACACATAAGATATAGGCAAAACAGTGTTAACATATCTAATAAAAACCTCAATTCTCTGCCTCAGATGCTCTAATATTTCTGTAAGACGTTGGCTCATGACCATCTTTATAAAAGTCACTACTTTACACACTCAATGAAATTCAGAAGTTTTTATTGTAAGCCAAATGATATACTTAGTAGAAACATTTAAATTATGAATGTAGCACAAATATCATTTGTGCTGTACATTACCTTATCAAAGTGTTTAATTTATTTGTTTCTGTGCTTGATTGTGTAAACCTTATTGCCACGTAAATGCTAGATTAAAGCACACACCCATTGACCTTTGTTGTCACTCTTTCTAATACGTCTAGCTTTTTTCTCACAAGCATTGTACCACTCTTCAGCCTTTCAAACTCATTTGTTATTCAAGCACGTACATTAAAAAATCTGCCATTAAAGCTCTGGTTAGAGTTTTCTCCTTAAAAAAAAAAAACACGCATACACACACTTTTATAGCAATTTTAATGTTGTGACTGTAGAGGCAAGAAGGTTTGATTTGTCCTAAGGTGGTGGTATTAAATGAAGGTTTTCTTTATAGTAATTACTGTGATATGAGTGTTGTATGGTAAAGATATACATAGCCAAGTCATTTCACATAGTTGTAAAACCTCATTCATTGATGCATCTTAAAAAGTAACTTACGCATATTTTAGATACAAAACAACTACAGCATTTTAGAAAGTTATTTAGATGATATTTTAAAACATCATTTAAACATAATTTACAAAGGGAAAAGTGATTGAGCTGCATGTGCAGAGGCATTAAGAATTATATTTCGTAAAAAAAAACATTAGTTCCAAATTTTTTATATTGCTTACTGAACTTTTGTGCCTTTAACAATTAATAAGTGATATACTAAATGCCTATATTTAACAGGACTCTTGTCAACAACCATTTGTTCTTCCAACATCCTGATCTCATTCGTATCCTTTGCGTTCATGAGAACGTCATGGCCGTCATGATGAACACCTTAGGTCGCCGTGCTCAGGCTCAGAGCGAGACTCAGGCTGTTGAAGGCGAGTCTGCTCAGGCGAAGGAGAAGGTGACGACCAAACTGCGTTGGTTTTGACAAAGGAAATGTCGCTGCTTTTCTTTATTAACTTTCAGATCAGCTTCAGACATATCCTTATCTTGCATTTTATTCTATATTAACACATCCATTGCTATTTCTATTATTATCTGTTGTCTTAGAAATTTCTCTATATGAACTGTACCTAAAGAATTATGGATTTTCTTGATGTTTTTGCCATGTGATCATTAGAAGCTGTTTTTTTTATTTTTTTTTATTAACATGATATTAGCTTCCAATGCATTATTTTATTTCTTATTGCTATTAATAGTTTCACTTAATGAAGTATTTTGTGGTAGTGTTTAAAGCTCTTATGGATTTGGTTTATGAGTGATTCTCTTTTCCCTTTCTATTCTCAGAGTGTTTTTATTTAGTTTTATTTCCTAATATGCTTTCAATTGAAATTATTGCTGATGGAAATACAATGTCAATATTGTTAAAGTCTCTTCAAGGCAAAGATTTTATGTCATAATTTTATAAATAACTTGAAGTTAGTGTTACATATGTATTACTAGTTTAAAGATATTGTTTATATTTTAATGATAATTTCTATGCACTTGAAGAGTAAAGCAAGTACGATTTCATTATTAAAGTAAGAGTGATTTATTTTCTATTGTACGTAAGCTTTTTGTGTAACTTCCCCATTTCCGCTCCCTTTCCAGTACCCTCAGAATTTGTATTATAGTAGCCTTAACCCTGATTATCATTGCCAATAATGAATAATACCATTCTTTATGCTTGAGTGTGTGAATTTCTTATGCATTACTGCTTTATTATTATTACTGAAACCCAACCTCCTCAGTCCTTTTGCTACTGTTGAGGCCATCTTGCTGGCTAGAATATGGCATATCCTTAAAAATCATTATTATTATTATTATTATTATTATTATTATTATTATTATTATTATTATTATTATTATTATTATTATTATTATTATTATTATTATTATTATTTCAGGATTATTATTATTATTATTATCATTATTATTATTATTATTGAGGGAGAAATGTTCAAGGGTTGAAGATAGGCAGGGCATAATGGGGGCCTTCATTCTTTCCACTTAGTACAGTTGTGACAACCCAGATGTATTTAGTGGCATATTGTATCATGTTGAGATGAGTTGCTCTCAAAATGAATGTTGCAGCCATATGTTCACCATCGTGATTCATTTTTTAGTCTTTGTTGGCAATAGGGTTGATATGCCTAACTCATCAAAAGATCAGACAATTGTACTCTAGCTCACTTAACTTTTTCCCTCTCTAGGACACTATGGATAGTGTTCTGTCCAGATTAATTTCCAAACGTTTAACACAATTAGGGAAATACATTAATTTATTATGCCAGATTTTGTTACGTTCTTGAGAAATGTTTCCAGTTAAGTTAAACGGCAAGGGCAGTGCTGGAGAGCCTCAGGAAGCTTGAGATATGCTAAGTCTCCAACAACATTAAGTGTTGATCAGGTGAAAACAATGTCAGTGGCCAAAGTAGGATGGATATAGGGGGAAAAGGAGTCTAGTATCCAAGCAATTAAGCAAAGAAAAATTGAATGCCTGCAACTACAAAAAATGGATTCTCAGGTGTATGATAGTGTGTTTTTTATAGACTGAGGAAGCGTCATAGCTGTGGCTAAAGACCATGGTGCAACAGCATGATTCTGGTGATGGGGATATTTTTTTGCAAAAGGTGAAGCCTATATGAAAATTATAGTGAGTGTTTTAAGCAGAGTAATATGGAATCTATAGCCAACAAAGTATGTCTTTATTATAGTTTTCAAAAGTGTCTCAGCCTGAAGAATCTCGAGATGACTGGAGAATTGTCAATGACTTATATAAAGGCAGCAGCGTATATCATAGAATGCTACAAAAAAGACATTGTGTAAAATGACTACCTTCCAGAGCGAGTCTTCATTTGTAATGAAACAGGCCTTTCCTGGAAGAATGCCAAATTGTATGTACATTCAAAAGGATACCAAACAGGTTGCAGGATTTTGTTGCTCTTCTTCTATGTTGCAAAGAAGCTGATCATATATTCAAACCAGGCATTGTATACAGAGCAAAGAGTCCACGTCTTCTTAGGAATAAAAGCAAAAATTTGCTGCCTGTGGTATGTCAGTGCATTAAACAGCTTTGTTGAGTCATTTTATTTCTTGATTGTTTTCACCACTTCCTTGTACCAGAAGTGAAGAAATACCACGAGAATAAGAAACAACCATTCAAGGTATTAATCATCAACTTTGCTCCTGTCTATCCTAATTGTTCATGTATAAGAATGAACATAATGAAGTCCTGTTCTTGTCCTCACGCACAACATCAATTCTGAAAGCACTTGACCAAGGCGCTATGAAGTTTTATACAGTTGCCTTATCTTTACTAGAATTCTTAATGCTAATCTGGATTGCTACATCACATTTTTCCGGAAGAGCTTCTCTAATGCAGATACAGTGAGCTTATTGCTTAGTATGTTGATGCCCCAACTCCTTAGATAGTCAGTGCCTGCTGAAAGGTATTGTGAAATGTGACAGTAAACGACTTCAAAGAGTTTCTTTCTTTCGACAGAGAAATAAAGAAGCTTTTGGAGATCACTAGGGAAGTTGGTAGGGAAGACTTCTCTGACATCATCAGTGTTGAACCACATCAAAGATTATAAAGAAATTCTTTCTGATGAAGATCTGAAACACTGCTGTAAATCACTGACCGAAGAGAAAGAAGAAGCAGGGGCAGTCTCATTTATCACTTTGGCTACTAAAATAATTTACTGCAGCTCTCTCAAATGTTGCAAGGTTTGAACGATTCGATGAATAAGTACAATCTTTTGAGGCAAAAAGGCTATGTATCGCGTGTGGGAAAACATATGCAATAGAATAACCGCAACAAATGTTAAACGAAGCCAAAAGAAAAAGAAACAGCTTCCCTTGATTATGTTTTTCACAAACAAATCCACAACTTTGAAGCATTCTTTTACTCATGAACATATTCACCTATCAGCCTCCTCAAAAACCTGATGTTATGTCTCCTCCAAAACGCCGACGTTTGTCAGGGAAAGAAAATAGATGATCTTTCTATGGTCTCATCAAAAGGTTCGAGTTAGTTTGATGTCTCATCCTTTACCAACATCTGGTTAAGTAAAACCTGATTCCTATTATTTTACATTATCACAACTACTGTCCTTTTGTTACATACTATTTAAAGGACATGAGTAAAGTATGAGTACAGTGCAGTAATTAGGAATGAGTTTCAATATACAGGAGGTTGGGAATAGGTTATATCCAAAATATATATGCACTTTAATAGAAGGTTCTTGAACTTTAGCAATGTCTGACTTACAATGAAGATCAGTTGAACTACTGACCACCTAAGATGCGTGACTACTTTATTTCAAATGTTGTAACTATGAGATCAGGTAGGAAGTCTAGTCTTTTAAAAAAGCTAAGAGGATTGTTTTATTTCTTTATTTGATTATTGTTTATATCTCATTTATTATTTTGCCATTTCTCATAAGGCTTGATACATGTATTGCTTTTGAAAAATCAGTGTAGCTTGAGATAGGTTCGTCTGGAATTCATGCATTGCTTGACATTTTTTTTTAAAGATTGGCTTTAAATCTTCTAAAAAGAGCCAAGGGGTTGTCCCATGTGTCTATGTTTTCTTCGTTTTCTATAAGTTTTTGTCTGCTTTGAATACATTAAAGTGTAAGATAGGGGCTCTTTGCAGCTATGGAGTTAAAGAATCGGTAATTCCGTTTCAAACTTGCGTAGCTACTGTCTTCCCATATTGTCATATGCATTATTTAATGGTTTCTCTGATGCAACCATATGTCTACATCTCTCTCCTCTATTCATCTGTCTTGAGGAATAAGAAGGGGCTAAGATCCAGAATTTAGATAAAATATCTGGGTCTGCTAGGGTTACATTTTCAAATTCAATGTCTGTCAGATCAAATGATGCCCCTGGATTCCATGATAATAGTGATGAGTAGGGAAACCCTATTATTTTCAATCACAGGTCTTAGAACATGGTCATTTTGTTGTATAAATGATACCCTTGAGCTGGATCTTGACTGTGCTTCTGGTGGCTAATGAGAGATATGTCCATTGGAGAAATGATTCCTATGATTTTTGCTCAAAGAGTGGCCAGGGTGATGCCTGAGAGAAGGAGCTATACTCTCTAATTGAGATGAGGCACAATTTGATGGTCTGGAATTGCATATCTTGCGGTCCAAGTCACTTGAAAAAGCACATAGCTAAGCTTGAAAAAGTTCAAAGACATGCCACGAAACTGGTGCCAGAAATACGCAATCTCAGTTATGATGAGAGGCTAGAAGATTGAGGGGGGATATGGTGACAGTCTTTAAATTCCTTCATGGTTATGATAGAGTAAATAGGGATCGATTTTTTGATATGGCAGGCTCTAGAACTAGAGGTCATAGTTTGAAGCTTCGTAAGAAAACTTCTTTGCAGGATGTAAGGAAATACTTTTTCAGTGTAAGAGTAGTTGATAATTGGAATTGGCTAAGCGAGGAGGTAGTTAATGCTATCTCAATCCATAGTTAAGGACAGGTATGATAAGTATCACTAAGTATAAAATGGAACCGATGAGGAGACGGGAAGATACGAGCTTTGGGCTCTTTCCCGTAAACACAATTAGGTAATTACAAAAATGCCATAAGAATCATTGTTTTCTGCGCCCCAGTATACTTTGCATAGTGCGAGTTTGTTATCTCAGGAAATTTGATCTCATCCATATTGTGAGTAAAATCTAGTGATACCACGTTTTTGCCTAGTATGACATGCATTCTATTGGGAATGATGAATCAAACCAGTCAATTAAATCAAGTGTAGAAGAATGAGGATAAGGTGTTACCAAAGTGGCCTAGAGCACAAAACATATGAATGAAGAAGAGCAGAGATTCCTGAACTCTCCATGTTCTAGGTTTTCAACCCTTGATGGTTACAAAGCCTGTAAAATAAATCAGTATCAGAAAGTTTTACTTCTGTCTTTCTCTCGATCCTAGGGGCAGCACATCTCCTCTGGCGAGAAATATTTGATAGACTACAGCCATACAAATAGAAACAATATACAACTGTTATATAATTTAACACACTAGCATTTATTCTCTAACATGTAATTTTTTTTACATAATGTGTGTCACTATTAAACCCCATTATGGGGGTGGACACAGATGAATTGGAGCGGTGGGCATGATTGTGGATCTGTCATCTCCCGAGTCAAGTATTCTAACCACCGTGATACTGCGGTCCCCATTTATTCTCTTATACATAATTGAATATATTTATTATAATTTTTTGTTTACTAATCATTAAATTTTGATGAGATAATTTAAAACTCAAGGTGTCCAATGACTTACTGCCTAGCAGGATAACCTTAGCCTTAAACAAAATTTAGACACTTTATGATTCCATGAATTATCTAATGTTCATTAATGCATTTAGGGCTATGTATCAGAAATTCATACATTCCAAAAGATAATGTAGTGTATGTTTTTTACTTCATTATGTGAATTTTGGGCTTTTAAAGCAAGGGCCAAATTTGATCATATTGTCTTATGATGATAGAAATAAATGGTCAGTATCTCAGTAGATTATATGTATCATATTAAATGTATAATGAAAAAAAAAATTTCTCAACAAATAATTGTATCATATTAAGTATGACAACTTTGACCCCTGCTGGTATTTTTTTGATTAAAAAAAAGCACGATTTGTTTCCATTTCTTACGATCTCTGTCTATCATATCTTGGCCCCCCCCCCCTAAAATCATCTGGTTTTATTCAGTCGTAGACTTCAGTCCATGTACAGGTCATTCCTAGTGTACTAAACTTCTCTTGTATGTCATAAGGCAGTCTTCAGTGAAAAAAATTTTATCTCATTTCTTCCAAGCTTCCGAAAACTCCTTCTACAGTCTTTCCCATTCCGTAAGTGAATTAATTATTTGACTGTCCTACAATAGTAAAGGTGAAAAATATGTACTGTAGATTGATTTATATATTAAACAATGATTTTTAATCATAGGTCCAGGATATCATCTCTCTAAAACGGTTTTATACTCTTAAATTATCCCTTAAGGATTTTAATATGCTTGTGAGAGCAGAGTAAGTGGAGTCAAGGTATAAATATTGTTGCATGTACTTAATATTTTGTCATTTATGATTTTACTCTTACAATAGCATGTAGTCATTTTAAACTCTGCTATACATCAGAAAGCAGTATAATAAAAAAAAATTAGTACAGTAGTATTTTTTAACTTTCATATATTTTTATAGAGAAGCACTTTGTATGATCAGGGTAATTCTTAAAGGATATTCAACCAAAATATATATTTTGAGAATATATTCAAACAAAAGGAATCACAAAATCTTATCGAATTACTTTTGTGTGCATCTGTGTGCCATGTAGCTTGAATGTTGGAACTCATGAAATATCCTGTATTTTTAAATGTTAATTATTATTAGGCAAACTTTTCCTAGAGATGTATTCCTACGCTATTATATAGACTAAAGTGCTTTTGACATTTCTCACGTAGGAACTATGTTTTAGAGTTGTAGTAGGGGCGCAGTTTGAAATATGAATAACTTTTAAGAATTTTTCTGCATATAAATACAATATGGTAAAAGTAGAGTATCAAATTTAATTTAGTAGAAAGTTTTTAAAGATAGTTACATATATGATGGAGGTTTCTCTTGTGGTTACATCATATACAATATTCACATATATTATAAGGTTTAGCAAAGCCATCAAAGTCCAGATTTGAATAAGGAGCTTGAGCTATAATATCTGAACAAAATCCCCTCATACCAATGCAAAATACATTTTTATTTTGAGACTTGATTGATATAGTATAAATACTACTTTTATCAAAAGACTTTTTGTGAATAGATATTCCATATTGTGTAAAACACTATTTGGCAGGCTTATTTATATATCTTTATTGAGTAATCATAAGTTTTTTTATTATATTTGGAAGGGTGAAGATTATGCAGTGAGCCAGACTGTCTGCTTTATGTTTGCCATGTTGACACAGTTCTCAGAGTCTATTGTATATTACTCCTGATATCCCAACTTTCACCTGTTGTGTTTTATGAAATTCTTAATAGCATTGAACATTTCACCAATTTTGCTGTCACATTAGCTCCTTATTTATATGTATAGTGATGCCCCATTTCCCAATGCTTAAATCTTCTTTTACAAGACTGAAAGCAGCTGTGGCTGACCCAGCTGTATTATGTCTGTGAGGCCATTGTCATGTCCCTATCCTATATTTGGGCTAGTTGGAAAAACAGTCTTAAAGAAATTATAGTATACAGTGTCATTTATAGATTATTCTTTTTGTGTGGTATGCATGCAAACAGTACGTTAGATATAAATGTAATCTTTATATTTTACTCTAAAACTTTGCTCTAAAATTGAGAATCCATCATTATCACAGATATAAGTATAATAAAATATACTAGTAAAAACGCATGCATTTCGTCTGCTTTTTGGACCTGTTATATTTTATCTTGTAAATAGGACACGTCGCATGAGATGGTGGTGGCGTGCTGCAAGTTCCTGTGTTACTTCTGCCGGTCGGGTCATCAAAACCAGAAGGCCATGTTTGAGCATCTGCCATTCCTGCTGGAGAACTCCAACATCCTCCTTTCTCGCCCTTCACTAAGAGGAACGACACCCCTTGACGTGGCTTACTCATCCCTAATGGATAATACGGAACTTGCTTTAGCTCTTAGGTAAGTTTGCTATGCCAAGTACTCTAAACATTGCTCTATGTGGCCCCCAATAGCTCCTAGGGCGTACATATGCATAGGAGCTTTAGCAGTTTACTTAACTATTAGGTAAGAAATTTACTTTAAATTCCTGTGCATATATAAACTATATTCTTACAAGTTTGGATAAGTACTGATTTCATTATTAATGGTTTTCTTAAAAGTGCTCGTTGTTGTGAGAGTCTCAGGTGCAGCGATAATTTCATCATAGAATATGGAAATGTTGAATCTTGAAGATTTAAATAAATCACTGTAGTTAGTAAAGAGCTGCAGATAGGTTTAGTATATTTTACAGATAGCTTATATTCGGTCGCATGTGCCTCTTTCATTTGTATAGGTCTAACAAAGTAACAACTTTCTTAATATAGATTTTACTCATAATGCCAACCAATTTCCACAGAGAGTACCACTTGGAAAAGATTGCTGTGTACCTGTCCCGATGTGGTTTGCAAAGTAACAGTGAACTAGTTGAGAAAGGCTATCCAGATCTTGGCTGGGATCCAGTAGAAGGCGAGAGATACTTGGATTTCCTGAGGTTCTGTGTCTGGGTTGGAGGTAAGTTATGACTTAACATCATCAGTGTTCGGTACTTCTCCCATGGGTAAAAACTACTTAGGAGTCCATTACATTCTGTCCATGGTGACATTAGGGCATATAAAGTAAAGAAAGTGGATTCTGATACTTGAAGTGCTATATGTTGTGTTACCTGCAGACAACCATAGCACAGTTGCTAGGTCCAGTGTAATTTGGACGTAACTTTCAATAGCCTAGACAGTGATATGACCTTATAGGAATAGAACTCAGTTCAAGGAGTAATTGTTTCTGGTTGAATAAGTCAGAGAATACCAGCTTACAGAAAAAATATGGCAGATATTTTTAGACAAAAGGGATCCAGTTGAATATTTTACCTCAGAAAAACTCTTGAGATATCAGATATTATTTCCACAGCTGTGTCCTTAGGTCCATCTTCTTCATAAATATACATTGGAGCAATCCTTCTTATAAGGGGGATGGTCGAGTCCAAGCATACAGTCAGCAGAAGCTTATGTACCTCGTTCACTCATTATATCTCTTTGGGAATAAAGGGCCATCACAATTCCTCACCGACACCCTGTTTGGGTATGCCACAGGGTAATAAGGCAAGGCTCTCTGCCATTAGGCTCAACTGCCACCATCTACACTACCTGAAAATTATACAGTGTGGAATACAGGATCGTGTACCTCAGTATGGATTATTGACAGTGTCTTCTGATATTATGCTGTGCATATTAATCTACAGATTATTGATATAATGATTAACAGAGTTTTCTTTGAGCTCTGTATGTGGTCTATTCAGTGAACTTTGGCACTGATTCAGCATTATCTATGCTTTCCTGTCATGTACTTGAATTATACCTTGTAGTGTGATGATATATCCCCTGATAAATATAACAACACTTTTGTTATAACCCCAAGGGAAAACATATGTAATTATACATCTCATAAATAAACAGCCTAGCTTAGAAATATTCAACTTACCAAATTACTATATGGTACCATAGAGTAAATGGTTAGGTGCCGGCATATAGGTTAGGTACAGATATACTCGGAAAAATCAAAATAATAACTAATTCCTAGACACCAAAGTTAGTAAATATTATTACATATAAATAGGACCTATTAAACAAACCAGAAAAATTACTTCCCTGAATTGTAGTAGATATTCAAGACCGGGAAATTCAAAAATACCCCAGTAACACAAAGTTAAGCACTCAACTTCAAACGTGTAAAACGAGGTTCCAAGAAATCATACTTCTTCTTCTTAATATATAGGAAACGAGGTACAATACATTATTAACCGAAAACTAAAACATTTACTAGAAAGAAACAACCTGTTTACTTTCCAAGCTACTAGAACTTTTATAGCTACTTTTTCTAGAACAAATTTATGCCCTTTAGTGATAATCTCTTGTATGATATATTCCTTTTTTTGTGTAGTTTAATCATTCCTATTAACTATATCAAGAATCTTCAAACTAGCACTTTCCATATCTTTCTCTCTCTTACAAGCACATCATTTGGGAAATTAGATTTTTACTCTACTTGAGAGTCAGTTATTCATGTGTGCTTCTATCACTGTAGTTCTATATGAAAATATGTAGAATGTCGTGAGTCTCAGTCAATGCCACGTTTATGTCATTGGATTTTTTGTGTATACTCTTTGTAATAATATGTGTGATCTTTTCCACAATACTGGACATTGTAAGTCTATTACTGCTTGCTGATCAAAGATATGTAGGCGTAAGAGTTAAAACTAAAACTATTTTTGTTGTCTCACTGCCAGATTGTTATGGCAAAAGTGCCTTCCGTTGACATTTTCACCTGTTTAGTGGAAGTGGGCGTAGTGTGCACTTAACTTTCCATGCTTTCATGTCAGTATTAACTTGGTGGTATGTGACGGTGGTAGGCTAAGGCACCTTTACAATATGTATTGCTTTATTGACAGCATTGTGCTGCTAATTTCAAGTTGACTCTTCATTATGGCTTTCATGCACTTTAATTCTTATTTATGCATTAGTTTACCATCAGGTGGGTTTGTTCATGGGAATGCTGTTCAAATCTTGAAAGATGAGGAATGATTATAGTTTGTTTGACACTTCGTGGGATGCACAGTGCTTTGTATACAGTGTTCCACAGCTTTGCTATATTGGTCATAATATAGTAGAATTACATTCTTGGGTTGGAAGAAATTTGCGTTTTCAAATTGAAGGTGGAAATTTGATAGAGGTCATCTTATTCTTATATGTATTACCAGTCTGGTTGGTCTTGATAAGTTGCAATTATATATTAATATACTGCTCTTCAGTCATTCTTGTGACTAGATTTTATATACTACTTTGTTGCTTTGAGATACCTTCCCTCATCCTCTCTGTAATGTAAGCTGCTCCTTAAAATTCCTGGAAGGAGATATTCAATATTTAATTCGTAATAGATTTATACTCTACACTGTAACATTCAATTTATAATTTTCATTACACCAAAACCATTTCTAGCCTATTCAGGCAAATTTTATATCGCCTCCTAGTCTCATATTTGTGAAACTTAAAAGCCCCATACCTGAGAAAATGAGGTAGAAGATCCTACCAAGAGTTACAGGGGAAACAATGGGTAGATGAACAGCTGATCATTAGTACTTAGAATTACCCATTCAGCTAGAAGAGTAAGAATGGAGGTGGTTTAACAAACCATGGCTCCCGTTATTCTGTTCTTCTCTGGAATGACAGGAGTCTCCACCAAAAGCTTGTGGAATTCCAATAAGGAATAGTTAATGTTTGCAAGCCTGTGGTCTGTATGCCTGGAACATGACTGTGACCTACTCTGTTCTTATCTTTTCTTTTCTCTGCCATCAGGATAGGGATGGTCAACTAGGAGGCGAAGATCATCTTAGGCTGTGCAGCATCTAATGCTTTCAGCATTTCATAAGGGCTCTTTGAAATTTCTTGGAGTTACTGTTTTCTTTCCAAGGGGTCCATTTTATTTGTTCTTCTCTTTTACAACTCTCAGGGCTCTTTTAATTCTGGAGAGTTTGACCATTATTTCTGAGTTAAATGGTCATTTCATTACATGTGAAAACTTTATGTGGAATTTGGGGGCATCAATCACTGCTGGATATGTTCTTTTTAACTTTCTAAGTTCTCCTTCTCTCTCCCTTTTAACCTCCCTCACAACCTCCTTATGTGTTTGATGTACTATGCCGTAGGTTTTCTACTATAAAGTTATTTACTGCAAACAGTAGTGTACTCCAGCACTGTGCTCTCCCCTTTTGAATGGACCATGTTTGTAGTTACCACTTCCCTATTTTCCTCACACTAGCAGAATCATCAGTATGGCAGCCCATCAATTTCTGTGGTGGGTGTCTCCTTGAAAAACTCGCTTTGGCCTGCTTGGATATGACATTTAGAAATATCTCCTTAAGATGCAGAGGTATCTCCCTTAGATTTTGACCTGGAAATACTGGTAAGTGGCTTGAATTAAAGGATAGTTTTTACATTGCAACATACTCCAGAGCATATTTGCCTAATTATTACTCTCATACTTCCTGCGTTTGGAGCCAGATGAGACATGCAAATGGTCAATTATAGTATTGTAAAGTTTTGTGCATATGAAATAGATGCTGCAAATTGTAAGAGAGTTAAAAGGTCTTCCAAAATGTCTTTGGGTGAAGCTCAAGTGCTTCGTACCATATTTATGATGTGAGTGGACTACTTCATTCTCCATTTACAGAATGCCACTTTCATGGCAAGTTTTAGAGATATCTTGGACCTGTGTATTGTACTCCCAAGTGAGTGGGACTTATGGCACGTGATCTCTGTAGCACTCGACGATATAGATGATTATAATGTCCTTTTCATATGTGATGAATTATAGACAGTCCTCTGAACCTTACCCAAGTATAATGCTACTGGTGAGGATGGAGTGTCTTATGAATTTCAAGCCACTTGCCCCATCGTAATCACGGTTACCTCCAAAACTGTATGAATGCCAGCTGGAGTAATGGACCTCTACTATGTCTTCTAAGCATGGCCTCATATTGCCTTTCACAAAGATTCCAAATAATTTACTTTCATCAGGCTCATAACATTTTGTTTTCCTCCTTTC
This sequence comes from Halocaridina rubra, assembly GCA_037179515.1. Lineage (NCBI taxonomy): Eukaryota > Metazoa > Arthropoda > Malacostraca > Decapoda > Atyidae > Halocaridina > Halocaridina rubra. The sequence continues at coordinate 407,387 of JAXCGZ010022643.1, read as the reverse complement.
CTCTTCAGGGAATGTATTTTAGAAGTAAGTAATACAATGTTTGTACTAGTTTTTGGAGATTCATGATCTGTTGCCTCCTTCCAATTAGAACTTCTGGACTTGGGCTATATGGCTGAGATTCAGCACTGTGTTTTTCACTTCAGAGAAATGTAGCTTTGGAAAGTAATTCTACTCATTACCTGTCAAATTAAAGAAAAAGGAAGTCACTATAGCTTACTATGGAGGCTAAAGACAGCCTAGTTCAATAAATATTCAAGAAATAAAAACTTATGTAATCAATAACATATTGTGACATACAACTTAAGGTGTGCAACAGCAAGAGGGATACACATGGACTTATTAGGATTCTTAAGTAGATTAAAAGCTCCATTTCCATTTATTACGAATATTTATTTCTTTTCTGTGCACATACTGTATTTAGTTAACATTATTTGGCAGTTGCGATGTCTTTATGGGCATAGTAGCTTTTCTGCTCTCAAATTAAAACTAGAAGCACAGTTGATGCCTTTCATAGTTTTAGTAGCTTTGCTAAATTGGCTTTATGTTGGCTATGTAAAATTAATATCATGGCATTAAAATATTACTTGATGTGTTTGTTGATCTTTTTTTTCATCTAAATTACTGCAGACAGTTGTTATCATGTACTTTTGCGAGCATTACCCTCTTTTTTTTTATTTTTTATTCAGACTTTCTTGCTCACTTCATGCTCACATTAGTTTCATGTGAAAAGGAAAATTTTCAGTCTATGCTATTTTTACCATAATTATTTATGATTTGTTAAGTAAAAAATGCTTTAAATAAATCTGATTGAAGTTCTAGTGCTTGATCACACCATAGCATTAATTAAGGTGCTTTACTGAATTACTCTTAATCTAAATATATGGATTAAAGATATTATTGAGATTTTTTAAATTTTGGTTTATGTTTGACATTAATTTGTCATATAAAGGACTGGAAATTTGAAAGAAGACTAATTTTTTGTATGGTTTCTCCATCATTGTAGGTAAATGAGTAGGATTTGTCCCAAAGATTATCCCCTGGAAAATTCAATTTTCATCTACTTCATTGCTAAATGTAATATACTTGGCAAGGGGCTTAGTTTCCTGCATTGTCTACTAGATTTGACAAGCCAACATTGCTATGATTAGAGCAAAAATTGGTGGTGAGATATCACATAAGATTTCACCACCTCATGTGAAGTGTATAGTGGTGACATCGTTTGAATTTTGGTTTCATCCTTTCAAAGTTTCATATTTTTTGAGGTGGTCACTGCTCCTTGCACTCTTGCTCATACTTTATTTTTGTGGCATAATTGTTAGTACTCTATATTAAGGTTAATTGCAGAAATTGTTAATATTACATAGTAGCTAATTAGGCCCATTTAATGTAGCTTCAAGTAGTGGTTGATCATGGGCCTTGCCTCTACAAAAGCATACTACTCTGCTGCTTGAAACCTTGGGGTTGCATCATTAGTTTATTTTTAGTCTTATTCTTTTATGTTGTTAACTACAATTATATAATGATAATTCTATAGTTTTTGCAATTATTTTTTTTTATTAAACTAAGCATCCCACTGTTATAGAACTAAACACTGTCAATTGATTTTTCTTTCGCCACATACACATTTATCTGGCCTTTTCAATTGCCTTAATTTTGACTGGGCTTCATTAGGGTCTGTACACATAGATCCCCTCTGAATATTTACCTTCATATCATCCACCTGCCATTAAGGTATTAAAGTTACCATTTATATTTGCTAAGTAAAAATATATAAAATTAATTTTAGTTTTTATATGTATATTAAATTCTTATATTCATAATTGTTTAGTTGAAGTTTCATTGAACTTACTAGTGTATAAGTCTTATGCAATATGCAAACTTCACTAACCTTTGGTCTTCCTTTTTCATTTTCTCTCTCTGCTGTTTTTTGTCCACTTTGATCGCCTTCCATTTTCCCCTCTTTGCCGTTTCTTTTGTCCTTGAGGCAAATGATGGTAATGCTTCCAAAATAGAGTCACAGTACTGTCAATCACATGCAGGTTGTTGTAAATTATTTTTGTTGTTTCTTTGTAACCTCTGTAACATACCAGTGTTGGGTATTCATGTTTTATAAGATCTTAGAACGTACAGTCCAAGCTGAAGGTGTTATATCCAGCACTGTAATAATTAGATATCAACATCAGTGGGGAACTGTTCTGGGAATCTTTCTGCTCATTTACATATCTTGGCGGAGAAAATGTCAAAAGCAACTTTATCTGAGACTGGCTTGGGTACTTATATAGAAAATACTGTTTTTGACCTCTTTTAGTTTCCCAGTTCTGTAATAGTAGACCTAGTCCTTTTATTCCTGTAGTATCCCTTCGTTTTGTCAGGTCTGAACCGGGATCAAGAGTTGCAAGGTAGATTTTAATTTGCATATGGCTATTACTGATAATAACAAAAATGTCGAATGTTACTTATATTTTCAATTTGAGTAACATAATCTGAATGCCTTTTGCATGAGGAAAGCAAATGTATATACGGAAGTAAAGTTTCTTTTGTAGAACAATACTTCGATGTATTTGTATTATCAAATAGCTTTCAGTTGTGCTTCATAGAACTGTGTATGATTTATCACCTTTATTTCTTGCACAGACATATGAAAGAAGAGAAAAGGGTATGCCCAAAAAGTAAGACTCATTATTTTAATTATATTTTGACAAAACAGTTTCATTATTTTCTTGCCTATTTTTGGTGCTCTTTATATATATATATATATATATATATATATATATATATATATATATATATTATATATATATATATATATATAATATATATATATATATATATAAAACCTAGCAAGCACATTACATATGTGAAAACATGAATCATTTTTTACTCCGACCGGGTACTCGAACCTAGTCCTTAGTAATTATAAGTCCTAGGTTCGAGTCCCGGTCGGGGTAAAAAATGATTCATATATATATATATATATATATATATATATATATATATATATATATATATATATATATATATATATATATATATATATATATATATATATGCTGTATATCATAATGGTATCTGATATAATACATGAAATGCAATATTTATCATATATAGTAGCAATTTCATTTTGAAAAGGCATTATACTTCATAAGAAAATATGCATACAAATTGACTTTATACAGAGCTTAGCTATATATTCGTCATAGTTTTTTACGTCTGTAAAATAGTTATTATTATTTAGTCTGTTTCTCTGTCACCTGTCACTCATTCTTCTGCGTATATATTACTGATGTGAAAAATGAGTGGATTGATTATAAGCCTTTGAATCATTTGAAGAAGTAAGAGACTTCAAGTTTACTCAGTTGTGAATAAATACTTTTGTTCTCAGTTTTGTCATCAATAAAAAATGATAAAAGTTTTATTAATGATTTTATTCTGCAGACAATTTCTTACTTCATCACACAGAAAAATAGATCTAGTAATCTATCGTAAAGTAGTTCCATAAAAGGAATTAAACAATACTGTATAAAGATATTCTTATACTGTACGCTGTTCAGTGCAATATAAGAGTAACTGATGCTCCCAGTCTTAGCCAGAGGATTAGCTTTTGAGTTTTATACATTTCAGGAATATTATATTTCCACCTTATTAATATATGCCTTTAAAGTAAAATGAAATCTGTCACCTCAAAGCAGTCTATCATACTTTTTTTTTTTACATTCCCTTATGCCTTTAACACATTCCTTTGTTTTTTAACATGAGCTCTTTATTTTCGTTTGTACATGTCCCTTTATTCCTCTAACACGAGCTCTACCTTTTGATTTGTACATACAATACTAAATCTAATCTGCTCAGCTGTATAATACTGTTATGATGTATTGTACATTGTTAACCATATTGAAGGGATAATTTACTGTTTTACCATTGTTAATTAATACTTAATTATTATTCTTAACAAAGCATATAGTTCATTGTACATAATCCATCTGGAAAGAACTTGTTCCATGTTTCTATGAAATCGGATATTGTACAAGGGGAGAGAGATACAAAATACAAATATGAAGTTTTATGTATAATGAACTACTTTACTACTGTAACACGGATAATGCACTTAAAACACTCCTAACTTCATTTGTCACAGTTAGACTCTACTTCTTAAAGAGAAGTAGCCACTTATATCTTTCACTTACGTATTTATCTACTTATTTCATGCTCACTGTTTTTTTGCCCTCACTAACACATTTTAATTACTTATACATACAAGTACCTACTTAAGGGCACTTATTAACTCACTCTAACTCTTATTTACTCACTACTATATGACATATAACTCTACAGGTGCTTTTTGACAAATTTGTACTTTTTAACACCACATCTGCTATCAGTTTTCTTTCTTCCTTGAATGTGATATTATATTTTGACGACTTATCTTTGACTCAACAGGTGAAAGTGTGGAGGAGAATGCCAACTTGGTAATTCGTCTGCTTATCCGAAGACCTGAGTGCTTGGGACCTGCCTTGAGAGGTGAAGGAGAGGGTTTACTGTGTGCCATTATAGATGCCAATAAGGTATTTGAAATGCAGAAACATTTGTTTACAATGTGTTTAAAGCTTCACAAATTATATAATATAATTTACATACCTATTATTAGTATTGTATTATCTTTTGATGTAGAAGGTGACATCAGTTTGTACCTGTGGTGGTTAAGAAAAGGAGACTTCCCATTTTTTATGTCCTGCATTGAAGCCGTCTCAAAGAGATGAGGAAGAAGAGAGTTGGCAATCTATTCTACCTTGAATAAATTTATTGCCGCAGATCAGTTAAAGTAAAGGCAAGGATTAGCTGGGTTTCTTGCTACTACTGTGGCTACTCTAATAGCTTCAGTCACTGAAGCGCATCAGAAGATTTTGTGAAACCGTATGGTTTCATAGGGTAATGAAAGAGAGAATTAGGGAGATGTGTAGGTAGAAAAGTTTTTAATTGAGAGAATGAAACAGATAAGAGTGTTCCTGATTTGGACACCTAGAAAGAATGGACAATGAATGAATTGTGAAGAAAATTCAAGATTGGCTTAACAAGATATTCAAACTAGAGAAAGGGATGGGTCACAGGATATGTGATTTCCTGTCCAGTATAGACATTCATATCCAATAAAGTGAGAGGCATTTAAAAATAAGATACATCGAAAAAAAGTGATATACAGCTTACCCTAACTTATCAGTGTGCGAAAATCCTCCATCTCATATCGGGGCCAGGATATACCCTGTATGTACTAGGAAAATCTGAGGATTAATTCTGGAATTAGAACAGGTAATTGCTTGATCATATTCAATATTTATTGCATTTACAAAGAAGTTTATTCTCTATTATTTAACTATCATGCATTTTCCTTAGGTTAGTTATAGCTTTCTTAATGACCCTGACCTGAGAAGACAGCATGTATAAAAAAATAAAATGATGATTATGATAAAGATGATAATTATTATTATTATTATTGTGGCCACTGTGGCTGCTTTGTAACATTCTCAACGTAGATTCATCAGGTTGAGGGTTTGCGGCCAACATGGTCTGAGGTTAGAGAGAGCATTCACTCAGGGCAACAACCACATTTGCCAAAATCAATGTCCTTTGCAAGAAGGCACTGTTCTAGCCCTTAGTAACAATGGGCGTGTGTGACATAGAAGTGATCACATTGTTATTATTATTATTATTATTATTATTATTATTATTATTATTGGCATATATTAATACACTCAGCTCATTTTGTATGCGTTAATAGGTATGTTTGCATTATAGGACCACCTCTGTTTTCCAGTTGAAATAAAGGTTTTCTGCTAGTTTTTTATGTGTTTTAAGCGAATCTGACCTTCATTTGCTCCGGAAATTAGTCCTTCACTCTGAAAAATTAACCTTTAGTTAAAAATCACTGGGAAAAATTAACAGTTAGTTAAAAATCACTGGCTTTCTGGTAAGTGAAGAGTTGCTGTAGCCGCCCGTTGCTCAATTTCAAATCGCGCACAGAGTTAATGAAATAATGGGGTTATGTTAATTTAGGTTAGGTTAAGTTAGTTAAAAACACATAAAAAAACTACCAAAAAAAATTTATTTCAATTGGAAAATAGAGGTGGTCCTATAATGCAATTTTACCGTTAATATATTACACAAAATTGGAATAACGCCCCCAGAAAATAATAAAAAAATACGAAATACACGAATAACACCTGTGCAAAGAATTCAAAAACAAAATTTTCATTTTAGTAAATAAGCAACTGCCTCGGAGGCACTGTTCCACCTTGCTGCCATGTGCATATGTTTACATGGATATTAAAGGGCGACTGAATCAGATGAGCTCACCAGTGTTGCCATAAAATATTTTCAGTTCCCGCTAGCCAGAGCCCTAAAAATAGCTAGATTTGGACTTGGAACCGCTAGATTAACAGGATATTCTACAAAGCTTGAAAAAAAAAAAAGGTCAACGCTAAGCTGTACGTAAATTATAATTACCTAATTGTGTTTACGGAAAAGAGCCCAAAGCTCGTATCTTCCCGTCTCCTGATCGGTTCCATTTTATACTTGGTGATACTTATCATACGTGTCCTTAAAACTATGTGTAAAAGTATATATAGTCTATATACATCTGCATCTACATATATCTATCTATCTATGCACACACACACACATACATAATATATATATATATATATATATATATATATATATATATATATATATATATATATATATATATATATATATATATATATATATATATATATATATATATATATATATATATATATATATATATATATATATATATATATATATATATATATATATATATATATATATATATATATATAATGCACATGATTATTGGCATTGGATGTCAAAGAGGATCAGAATAAACTTTAGATTGGTTATATGGAACTCGATACCAAAGGTACACACAGACAAATTCAATGTTTACCCTTATCATTATATACATAAAAAAAAGAAAAAAAACAGCAAATCTTCATGGCCCTCTAATGATTCTGGCTCCTCCTGCTCTTCCTCGTGAACTGCTGCTGCTGCTTGCAATGTTCCCTCAGTGGAAGTGATGTATGTCTTTTTCGTTCCAGTCATATTCAAAACATCTGGAGGCACTTCATAATTAAAGCAGATTTTTCCATGTCTTTTTAGCCCTGAACGTATTCCAAGAATAGCATTCATCATTTTCGTCAGCAGTCTATTTCTTATCACCAACCGAATTCTTTACGTCACTCATGAAATGAGGATACAAAACATTCTTTAAAATAGCACTACACTTGGATCTCTTAATCTTTGCCATCGATGCTATTTTGCAATCAGTGAAGCATGCCTTGCATAAATCATTCAAGAGATCGCAAGTTGATACTGAAATATGTTCTGCAATAAGCAATGCCATACGCACTTCTGCAATCTGAGATTCACTTGATTTTCTCAAAGGTTGAAATGGTATTGTAAGCCGTCTTGCATTGGATGAATCGGCATTTGCCCTGTGTTTTTTCGTTTTCCCGTGAGCTTTCAAAGCACATAACTCAGGCACAAGAACGCACTGACAAAGTTGACAATTAGGCACACTTTCACCACTTCCCTTCTTTGTTTCAGTTAACCAATGTTTTAATTCTTCAACATGGAGCCACTCCCTTCGAAATTTCTGAGTATATTGCGTCTTAGGCATTTTAAATATAGATTCAATATACCGGTATAGTACCAGCGATCCTCAACCTCAATCAAGAATGACTGCCTTGTGTGGGTCCGATTACACTCTACAGATCGCCCGAGTCCCGACGTTGGCTGGCAGGAACAAAACAAACTTGAGTAGGAATCATGAGTGATACGCATATGGTATGTTAGTTGCTAACTTTTTAGCAACTGGTATTTGGAAATACAAGCATCAAATATCGAAATTCTACTACAATTTGATTTTTGTGAATCGGATTGGAATAACATAATTAATGAGATGATAACATGTTTTAGAAAAAAAATCCAGAAAACCGCTAAACATATTCATAAAAAGCTAAAATTTCCCGCTAGCCGCTAAACTCATTTTCTTCCAGCTAGATTTCAGTAAAAAGATCCAGATCTAGCGAGAAAACCGCTAAAATGGCAACACTAGAGCTCACCACAACACCTCATACCGCTCTCCAACACTTGCTTCCATTCCTAGTGACGAAGTTTTCGTATAGAAACGCTGATTATCTAAGTCAAATTGATGTAAAATGCAACACAATGAAGGATATCAAAACATCGTCATTTATGACATTGTTTTACGATGAATACTTACATAAAAGGGCATTTTTTTGCTGTTAATAGTTTGGCTAGATCCCTTCCCTTTTACACCTGGCACCAGCACACGTTAAAGTTGCCAGAAATCGGTAAAACAGTAAATCGTTCTTTTCACCACTCCCCTCTCCCAACCCAGGGTGTTTCCTTACAGGGCGACAGAATCAGGTGAGCTCACCACAACACCTCGTACACTCTCCAACACTCACTTCCATCCCTAGTGACGAAGTTATCGTATAGAAACGCTGATTATCCAAGTCAAATTGATGTAAAATGCAACACAACGAAGGGATATCAAAACGTCGTCATTTACAACATTATTTTACTACGAATACTTACATAAAAGGGCAATTTTTTGCTGTTTATGGTTCAGATAGAGCCCTTTCCTTTACACCTGGCACCAGCACACGTTAAAGTTGCCAGAAATTTGTAAAACAGTAAATCTTTCTTTTCACCCCTCCCCTCTCCCAACCCAGGGGGTTCCCTAACAGGGCGACAGAATCAGATGAGCTCACCACAACACCTTGTACCACTCTCCAACACTCGCTTCCATCCCTAGTGATGAAATTATCATATAGAAATGCTGATTATCTAAGTCAAATTGATGTAAAATGCAACACAACAAAAGGATATCAAAACATCGTCATTTATGACATTATTTTACTACGAATATTTCCATAAAAGGGCAATTTTCTGCCGTTTATAGTTTAGATAGAGCCCTTTCCTTTTACATCTGGTACCAGCACATGTTAAAGTTGCCAGAAATGAGTAAAACAGAAAATCGTCCTCTTCACCCCTCCCCCCTCCCACCAAGGGAGTACCCGTAAGTTACATGCTCACTGCCACCATGCACGTCCCAGTGTATGCTTGTTGCCCACTTTATAATAGAGTATGTTCGATTACTCTACAGTAAATCTGAATATCTTTTATACTCTTAACTATTTGTTTTTCAATGAAAATAGCTACAGGTCTTTCTGCTTTGTTATGTAGTTATAAAATATGTTTTACGTATATTATATCTTTGGCATAGTGTATATATGTACAGTTGTGAAGAGTATCTAGGCCCATTATCATTGTTTCTTATGAAAAATGACTCATTACATTATGTGATTTTTACATTACACGTCACTTCTGAGAACCTATCTTTGCATTATTCCAAGAACTGGATATATTATACTCCCGTCATTGAATTCAGTTGTGGCTTTGCTACTGGCTTAAGCAGGACATTGCATCAGATTAATAATAATCGATTATTATCATTATTGTCATTATCATTATTTTATTCTACCTGGTACTGTGGGAGAAAGCAGCCATCTCCTTATTTCCTTGGTGTCATGGAAACCTACTGAAAGGGATATCCCTGGTGGATGAGAAAAAAAAATTAGCATCTTTACTCCCTGAATATCATGAGACAACTAATTAAAGCACTGGGTTGCCAACCACATATCGGTGCGTTTTAACCATTGCCCGTATTCTTTTAGATTGTCCTCGTTTTAAGAGGGAGAGAGTGCCGTCTTTTTTAAATAAAAAGTTTCCAAAGGAGATTTTGGGAAATGCATGTGATCTACATGCAGTCACTTCATTTCTCAGAAATGCTTCTATTTTTTACAACCTTTAATTAGAAGCTTGTGTATCAATGTGGGACATTATTTATAAATTTTAATGTAGATTTTTAAATATTCATTTTTTAACATGGCTTTAAATTGTGGCTGACCTCACTTCTTTTAATTTTTTATTTAATTGATTTCTCAAAAAAAGTTTGCATATATTAACTATTGTGGTTGTTTAGAATGGATCTGGCAGTGAATGGCCTTTGTTGCCCTGCCACTTGGCTTATGCCATATTTTTATACCTACCTTCAGGGTTGCCAATTCTATTTTCCTTCATTTTACTGTAACGAAACATCTGACAGAAGAGATGAGGATTGGCAGTGTATGGCAAAGCACTAAAGCTTCCTTTGATTGTGCATATGTATCCCCCCTACTTGATAAAACAAAATATTATTATTATTATTATTATTATTATTATTATTATTATTATTATTATTATTATTATTATTATTATTATTATATAGGGTTTATATAGTAAAGGTAAAAATAATTGTAAACTACCTGTAATACATTTGGTGCTGCTACTTCGCGGATTTTCACCTATCATGGGTGGTCCTGGAACTGAACCCCCATGATAAATGAGGGATCAATATATATATATATATATATATATATATATATATATATATATATATATATATATATATATATATATATATATATATATATATATATTGATCCCTCATTTATCATGGGGGTTCAGTTCCAGGACCACCCATGATAGGTGAAAATCCGCGAAGTAGCAGCACCAAATGTATTACAGGTAGTTTACAATTATTTTTACCTTTACTATATAAACCCTCCCTGCACTGTTAACAACTCACCCTTTACTTTATTAATAACAGCACGCAAGTGTAAATTTATGCGAGAGTGACAGATAAGTTTACCATTAATAACAGCGCGGAAGCGTAAAGCTATATGAACATGATAGGTAAGCTTACCATGAATGACATAATGACGATGCTTACATACTGCACAGCCAATGGCGACCGACAGCTGAGAAACTTCTTCCTTCCTTCAGCATATCTATTAGTTTTACCTTATCTGCTATGGTCAACATCTTCCTTTGCCACTTAGGCTCACTACCAGAAGCCTTAGAAGATGAAGGACACTTGAGCGACTTTGCAGGGTTTGAAATATACAAGCAAAAGTTTCACAAAAAACACAAGAACAACTTATTAAGGGGCACAACGCAAAAGGCGCATGCATGAGTAACTGGATGAGTGAGGCGAGACAATGGGAGATGATGGGAGAATCAAACTTCAATCAAACTGCCAATCAGACCCCAGTATACAGAACACAATTCTGTGATTCGTAGTTTCCCACCCATCAGCCAATAGCATCCCGTGTACTATCTCACGTTGGTGTGACCCTTTGTGTTTTCCAAGACGCCAATACCGGTATCATATTTTATATGGTGCAATACTGTGAGGTACATGTTTTAAATTTATGTTTTTTACTATTTTTTACTGTTTTATAATTTCTATACTTGGAAATACTTTATTTTATCAATAAAATAATTAAGATACTGGAAATTTTAATGTGTACTATCTCACATAGGTGCAACCCTTTGCATTTTCCAGGACGCCGATACTGGTATGGTATTTTATATGGTGCAATACTGTGAGTTACATGTTTAAATTTGTTTTTTGCTATTTTTTACTGTTTTTTTTATTCTTAGGCTAGAAAATACTTTTTTTATCAACAAAATAATGAAAGTACTGGGAATTTTAATATTTCTCCATATCGTGGATACCCATGATATACCCAGAAAATCTACGATATACAATACATATGCTCAACATAAAAACCTGCGATGCACTGAATTCGCAGAAGGTGAATCGCAATATAGCGAGGGATTACATATTATATATATATATATATATATATATATATATATATATATATATATATATATATATATATATATATATATATATATATATATATATATATATATATATATATATATATGAATCACTGAATCATCTTGATATTTTATTTGAATTACTTATAAAGGAAATTTTTTAACTTGAAGAAAATTAAGCAAATGGGCAAATGATCAAGATAATGAACGGTGTCAGAATGATCAAAATGTTCTATTATGTTGTCTGATACCTCCCTATTGTATAGATTATTTAGGACTGAAAGTACTAGGAAAATTTTTTACTATTCACTAAAATATACAATTTATCCGTGTTGATGAAGGATAATGATTTCCATATGTGTGTCCTGCATATTATAGAGCTAATCTAAAATGAATATTCCTGGTGATGGAAACTAAAATTCATATATGTTAGAGGGTGCATCCTAATGGGTAAAGGGAAAGGAGAAAACTGTCAGTCACTCTCTTCTTAAATTTTTTATGTGAGCTTTGATATATCTGGTGAGGATGAGTGAGGGGTAATTAAGTGATACTAACTTGGGTTTTATATTATTAAAATTCTGGTTGCCCAACTTGTTTATTGCAAAGCTGTCTTTGGAGAATTTGACTCACTTAAAAATGAAACCATTGCACATATTGTTATATAATACTGACTAACTGGAAAAAACTTCATATATGGGCTATCAATAATCTGCTTTTTGCAGATGTCAGAACGTATTTCTGCACAGCGTCTCGGTGCTGAGGCAGAAGGTGCCGTTCCAATAGACCATCCAATGCCTGTTAGTGATGATGATGAGGACTATGTGGACACTGGTGCTTCTATCTTGGCCTTCTATTGTACACTTGTTGATCTCATGGGCCGCTGTGCCCCAGAGGCCAATGTTATTGCACAAGGCAAAAATGACAGCTTGAGGGCAAGAGCTATCCTTCGATCTCTTGTACCACTTGAGGACTTACAGGTACTTTTCTACTTTACTGTGGTAGTTGCAAAAATGTGAAAAATGTATAATAGTATTTTAACATTCATCCATTCTCTATTATCTTAAATATTCTGTACTGACTTTGAGGCCTTGTTTTAATGTAAAACGAGCTAATGCTCTTTTTTTCTACTGATAGTGAGCAGAATATAAAGTGGAATAATTCTTTAAAAATTATCAAGATGTCTTTGAAATGGTATTCAAGTTATCTCATGTATTTCGGCTCATAGAAATTCGTGTGTATTTAATTTCAGGGTGTATTAGCACTTCGCTTCACTCTTTCCAATACTGCTGCTGATGAAGGCCGAAGTGATATCCCTCCAGGACTTATTCCAGCCCACAAGCAGAGCATTGTTCTTTTCCTGGAACGTGTCTATGGAATGGATGACAAAGAGCTCTTCTTCAGCTTACTTGAAGATGCTTTCCTCCCAGATCTTCGTGCTGCTACAATGCTAGACAAAGTAAGAAACTTAATAAATTTTATTCTGTACTTACTTCTCTATCTTTATATTATAATTATATATTAGTAATTTAAATGACAAGAATATTGTTGCTACAACAGTATTAACAATATTATTCCTTATGCAAAAGGCCTTCCTGGTGGAGTTACTATTGCACCTCATCTCTCAAAGACAATTGGTTTCACCATTTCCCACCTTAGTAAAAGTTGTATCTGTTCAAAACTCTTTTATATGAATGTCAACTCTCTCCTTGTGACTTATTTCCAGCCTCCCATTACTTTAACTCCTATCTATATTAGTGTAATATATTCAAACTTTAGCTAAAACAATTTAAATTCTTGTAAAATCAATGCGGTGATCGGTTTAATGTATTTTTCATGGAAAAATAATCATAATTTTCATTTTATTTTAATATTTACAAACTTAGTGTGTTCAGAATTGCATTATTGGAAATCGTGTAAGAAGCAGTACAACTGTAATCATGAGACAAGTTGTGGTTCAATTTTTCATACATGTAGACAACCTGGATGAAGCATAAATTTTGTGCCTCTTCTCTTTTTACAGTCGGATGGATCGGAATCAGAAATGGGCCTAGCACTGAACAGATATATTGGTAATTCAATCCTGCCAGCTCTTATCTCACACTCAAGCTTCTATTCTGAGGCTGAACAATATGCTCCTTTGCTTGATGCTACACTACACACTGTCTACAGGCTATCCAAATGCAAGGTGAGAGAGATGAAACAAAAATAAGAGACTACTTTGTGTGCCAGAAAAATATGTAACTGATATGTTTATATATACTTTGTATCATAAAATTTATTTATCTTATAATCATGTTGCATTCAGGTTTTCTTTCATCACTCATGCAATGTGTGTTTATGTGTGTGTATGTGAAATACAATTTACTTTCATATAATATGAATCTCTCTCTCTCTCTCTCTCTCTCTCTCTCTCTCTCTCTCTCTCTCTCTCTCTCTCTCTCTCTCTCTCTCTCTCTCGCACACAGATTCTGACTAAGGGACAGCGTGAAGCTGTGTCTGATTTCCTTGTTGCTCTCACTCGTGAGATGCAACCTGCAGCTCTGTTGCCTCTTCTGCGCAAGCTGACTATTGATGTCTCAAAACTCTCAGAATATACCACAGTTGCTCTTAGGGTAAGTCTATGAGAAGAATATCCTTTTAATGTATTTAATTTTTCCCCACTTGGAAGCAAATATTATAATTTAATTCTTATTATACAATTATTTGTTTGGTATATGGTGTCGCTTCCTGCATAGACTATCAGAGTGATTAAGCTGCAGGTAAAATATAAAGAAGTGGAAGGTTATGATATCTTATCCAGCCTAACATTTTACTTCCATTTTGAAGTAAGCTAAGAAATTCAGTGCATAAAGAATATCCGGCTCACATGCTCCCCTATCACATTTTGTTACCTTCTACGACATAGAGAGAATATGAAGGCAGTGATGAAGCTGAAGGTGCCATTCCAATAGATCATCCAATGAATAAGTCTCCCATTAAGCTACAAGTGTGTAGTTAAAAAAAAAAAAAAAAAAAAAAAAAAAAAAAAAAAAAAAAAAAAAATATATATATATATATATATATATATATATATATATATATATATATATATATATATATATATATATATATATATTATCTATCTAGCTACCTTGGCTGTTTCCCCCTTTAATTGGGGGGTAGCCGACATCAAAGAAAGAAAACAATAAGGGGATTACTTTGCTCTATGGGCAATGACGAGGGAGATAGCGACCGTTCAGATGGCACTGCTGGAGTGCCACAGCCCATCCTCCCGGCTCTTCCACAACCTGTGTTGCTTCACAACTGCCAACTCCTCCTACTGCCCCTACCACAGGGCTACCTCTGTAAGATGCAGCCCCGTGGTAGCAGCTAATGCCCATCAGAGCTGCGTCACAATCGCTCGCCACTCATTCCTATTCCTAGCACGCTCGCTTGCTTCCCTCACATCCATCCTCCTATCATTCAGGGCTCTCCTTACTCCATCCATCCATCCAAACCTAGGCCTCCCTCTAGCATTTCTCCCATCAGCTCTCGCATTCATCACCTTTTTCAGCAGTCTTTCACCGTCCATCCTTTCCACATGGCCAAACCATCTCAGAACATTCATATCTACTCTGCCTGCAATTTCTCTCCTCACACCCGTTTTTGCTCTCACCACTTCATTCCTAACCCTATCCAACCAAGATACACCAATCATATTCCTCAGGCATTTCATCTCAAACACATTTAGTTTCCGTCTCTCACTTACTTTCATACCCCATAACTATGATCCATACATCACAGTTGGCACAACCACTTTCTCATACAAAACTTTCTTAACATTCATTTCCAACCCTCTATTCTTTATATATATATATATATATATATATATATATATATATATATATATATATATATATATATATATATATATATATATATATATATATATATATATATATATATATATATATATATATATATATATATATATATATATATATATATATATATATATATATATATATTATATATTATATATTATATATATATATATATATATATATATATATATATATATATATATATATATATATATATATATATATATATATATATATATATATATATATATATATATATATATATATATATATATATATATATATATATATATATATATATATATATATATATATATATATATTTTTAATGAACAGTATAATTACTTGCAGGTAAACTATAGCTGCTTGCTTGTAAGTAAAATGACATATATTTCTTTCAGCTGCTTACCCTCCACTATGAACGCTGTAGCAAGTATTACAACACTTCATCAAACTTACCAGGCACAGCATCTGAAGAAGAAAAGCGTCTGACCATGATGCTTTTTACCAACATCTTTGACTCCCTTGCTAAGATGGAGTATGATCCAGATCTCTTTGGGAAGGTAAGGACCATGGACTTCATGCCTTATGTATTTGCTATCTTTTTAATTAGTGTTGGGACTTTATTTAGTTTAAACTGTGTAATATTTTCTTTCCATATTTGAACATAATATGTATGCTCTGTTATATATGCCTCTCCCATTTGAAATACCACTTATAGTACACACAGCTTAAATAGGTTATATACAGTACTTACATTTCTAACACATATATTTGATCAGCTCTGTTCTTAACTCTTTGATATCTACAGTGTTGATGCTTCTGACTTTTCCTTTAGGCTCTTCCATGTCTCTCAGCCATTGGATGCTCTCTTCCTCCTGATTACTCCTTGACTCAAGGCTATGAAGATGAACTGTACAATACTTCATCTTGTGCTGAAGGACCTTATAAACCAATGCCCATTAATACCTCTGGGTAAGTTCTGGTATACAGTAATGAGGTTTTAAGAACAAGGTATTCACTTTTATTCCATTGCATCTCTGACATAATCTAGTATTCAGGGTAGATTCAGTCTACACTTTTCCATAATAATTATATTGAAATTTATCCAGTCTCATCATAAAATTGAGGTTTAAGGAATATATGTGGTAATACTCATAGAAATTTTTTATTTTCATTTTGATGCTGAAGCCATTAGGGTGACCAGAACTAAACATATGGGTGGCAGCAGGGCTTTTCCATACCCAGCACATCTCCATACCTTCTATCAGCTATATTGTAGTTAGGAGAGAGGGATTTTTAGCCCTTTGCTCCCTATCCTTTTTTTGTTTGTTTCATGTAATATGCAGAGAAACTTGGATGTAGAATTCTTTCTCCCTTACCACCATGGATAACTTAAATCTAAATCTTATTAAATGTAATTACAGAGTTCAACTGAGTTCCGATATCACTAGTTTGATTGATAAATTCAGTGAGCATTACCATGATGCCTGGGCCTCCAGGAAATTAGAAAGTGGTTGGACTTATAACGATACATATTCCTATGAAACTAAAGGACATCCGAGGTTAAAACCTTACGGAATGCTCTCAGATTACGTAAGTGGTGAACTGCATAATTAAATTATATCAAGAATATTAGCATACGTATATTTAAGGCAACTTTTACTTTACGTGCCCTTTGGTCACTGTGAATGCTAGTAGGCTTTGGTATGAAGTGGTTAGAGTGCTTGATTCGGGAAGAGACAAACCTTTGTTTGAGCTCGCCTTGGGGCATTAGAAAGGACATCTTGCCTTGATTCCCCGGTTCCAACCTGTATGTGTCGACCCCCATAATGGGGGTTGATAGTGACACATACAATGGTAAACAACAACTTCATAGTAGCGATCAAAGAACTAGTTTACTTTTGCAGTTATAGTTCATCTCATTAAGTTTGATTATAATCTCATATACATCTACGTACTTGTTCAGCTTCATTTCATTCAGATTCATGTATATAAACTATGAATTAAATTAATTTTCAACAGTAAGTACTGTCATACTCTTACAATTACAGCTGTTTTATATGATAAGTGACTTTCCTATTAGCTTAAGTTTGGAAACAAAACTAATCCACTTTGGCTTTATCTTTTCAACAGGAACGTGAAAGATATAGGGAACCTGTGAGAGATGCCCTAAAAGCTCTTCTGGCAATTAACTGGAATATTGAGTATGAAAGTATGGAAAGTAGCTCAACAGGTAGAGAACAGCTTCATCGTCAGGACACGGTAAGTTGTTTGGCAAGTTCTCAGCTTATAGGGACAAGCAAAGTAAAATTTTATAAATATTACACAGGCCACTCTTTTCTGGTCTTTATTGCTAAATGTTTTCATCATATACTTCATCAACATACTTCCTCATAGTCTGTATTCTGTTGGTGTTATCTTGGACAGTGTTCTGTCAATTTGTATTGATATGTCCAGTAATATTTACTGTAATTACTGAGTGCCTGTCATGTAGTGGAGTCATTTCCTCTTACTTTCACATAATACATAAAGCAGGCACGGTTATTCATTGTAGATTGTCTGTTTAAAATACAAAATAGGAAATTCTTCTCTTTTTTTTACATAATTTATTTAATTTTTACTTTTCAGACTGATGTATACAACTACAACCCTCAGCCTGTGGATATGACAAACTTGACCCTATCCAGAGAAATGCAGAATATGGCTGAGAGATTGGCAGAAAATGCTCACGACATATGGGCTGAAAGAAAGAAGGAAGAACTAGAGGCATGCGGTACGATATGTTACTTTATTTTTACTTGTGTTTTTTCTTTTATACATTGTAATGCAGATTATTGAGAGTTAAAATTGCATGTTTACACTCATGTACAGCCGTGTTACTGTAATGCCATTGTGTCTTTCAATAAACAAGCTTTTCTTAAGTGTGAAGAACTTGCTTAATAAGATGAAATGTGTAAATACAGACCCTCCCCAATTTACGAATGAGTTAGGTTCCAGAAGGCCATTCATTAGTAGAATTGTTCTTATGTTGTGTTTAGCCATAAAAAGTATTGTACAGTACATACAAATGCAGTATTGTATAGTATCTTAGGCTAAACATAACTATAATTAACAAATAAAGTACAGGGGTATTAAAGAAATTTAATACAGTTAGAATAATGTTACAAAGTAAAGGAATTCATACATTAATACATGGGTTGTTCCATTTGAAAATAGTATACTTGTGCAGTGTTAGAGAGATGGTAAGGTGTTGCAGAGTTACATTTTTTGTAATAAAGCAAATAATATGTACTAAATAGTTTTACTAATAATAAATATGATAATAATAATAATAATAATGATAATAATAATAATAATATAATAATAATAATAATAATAATAATAATAATAATAATAATAATAATAGTAATAATAATAATAATAATAATAATAATAATAATAATAATAATAATAATAATAATAATACCTTTTGTACTTACTGTAAAATTGCTAGTTTATTTAATAATCTATAAAACATAAATCATATTAATAAATTGTGATATCTACAGTAATAATGAGAAATTGTAATAATACAGTACAGTATCAGTCACCTAAGCAGGTAGCAAAAGTTTGCAGTGATGTAAGAAAGAAAGTTTCTCGGTAATAACACATATATTTTTGGTTAGTAAACAATAAAACATGAATTATATTTATATACTGTAGTAGGTCCTGGCTGGTGTGGTAAATTTAAACTGCGCACCAAAACAGTTTGTGAGCACAGCAAAGGAATACACAGCTAGCAGCACTGCTGTATTCATATTTATGAAGTTAATAGCTTTATTTATTTATTTATTTATTTATATGGTTATACTGAAAGATTATATTTTGAATTTAAAAAACAAACACATAGCTGTAAATACGATTTTATATAAAATACGCACGAATACAAACTTACCAAACTCAGCTGTATTCATATTTATCAAGTTAATGGCTTTATTTATTTATTTATTTATATATTTGGTTATTCTAAAGGATTATATTGAATTTAAAAAAAACAATCACGTAGCTGTAAATACGATTTTATTTAAAATACGCACGAATAAAATTTACCAAACTCAGCTGTATTCATATTTTGCAAACACAGCTGCATTCATATTTATCAAGTTAACGACTTTATTTATTTATTTTTTATATATATTTGGTTATATTGAAGGATTATATTGAATAAAAAAAAACATAATAGCCGTAAATACAATTTTATTCGAAATGCACTCAAATACAGTTATATTGAAGGATTATATTGAAAATAAAAAAAAACAAACAAACACATAGCTGTAAATACGATTTTATTTGAAATACCCACGAATACAAAGTTAGCAAACTCAGCTGTATTCATATTTAGCAAACACAGATGTATTCATATATATCAAATTAATGGCTTTATTTATTTATTTTTTTATATATATATTTGGCTATATTGAAGGATTATATTGAATTTAAAAAAAATATGTATATAGGTATAAGTACAATTTTATTAGAAATAGTTTGTAGAGTGTAGTGTAAGAATATGGTGTCATGCGGCATTAGAAGAGAAAGAAGAACCACCGTTTAGTTTATGCCTGCTCTCTATATTGTGCCTAGGGATTTCGTCTGTTCTCTTGTTGTATTTGCTTCTTACTGACATTACTATGTCTCCCAAGCGTGTTAGTGATAGTTCTGATGGCAGTGCCACTAAGAAAAGAAGAGCCATCAGCATGGAAATTGAAATTGAAGTGGCAAACTGTGCTGATATAAGCCAGTTTATCCCTCCCTTGCAATTCCCCTTCCAGTGTGCAAGAAAATCACACGAGTAAAGGTAAACTATAATGCACTGTACTGTAGTGTAAATTTACTATTGATGCTTTCTGAAGGTAAGCAGTACTATTAAGATTAGTTTTATTATTTTTTTATATTTTTTCCAGTGTTTTAAATGATTTATTTTAGCTTAGGTTGAGGGACCTAGGCTCGAATTTAGGTGTGTTCCGATTTAAGTCAGCTGTCAGGAACGGAACCCTGACATTAAACGAGGACCCCTTGTATTGTAATAAGTATAGTAATAATAGGATATTGTAAAAGTACATGCAGTAAGCTACTGTACAGTGCCAACGTCTAAAATTGGTAGCGATTGTTTGAGGTGGCATATGCGACGATATGAAGTTTAGGATTTTCTACATTCCCCCTCGCTCAAGAGCAGAGGGGGGGGGGGAGAGGAAGAAGAGACAGCGTAAGGACCAGTAGGCAACGGGATGGGTTGTTGTACTGTAGCAGCACATATATTTTTTTTAATATACCATAAAACATAAATTATATTAATAAATTGTTATACATACAGTAATAATAGAAATCGTAGTAGTACATACAGTAAACTACTATGCAGTTCCAACCTTTTACAGTAAACTGGTAGCTGTGGGGAGGTTGTTGATAAAAGGGCACAGATCCTATACGAAATACACCAAAGATTAGCTAACGGCTTACAAGGCAGCTAAATTGCATATGCGTCTATTAATGATGAGATTTATTTTTTATTAACAACTCAGACACATGTATGGCTTAATGTAGGCTCAACAAACGATGCCAAAGTTTTTCTTTCCAGTCTATGACCAGTCAATTCTTAACTATAGAAACTCAGTTATAAATAATGTACTTAATATTCTTACTCCCGATTCCTAAATCCCAAAGAAATATATACAATTCCAAACAAATATCACCCTTTAATGGATATATAAAACACTAATGTTTTAAAGCTCAATCTTATTACACAAATAGATGAAATCTTAAATAAACACTTGTTTTTGTAATGCTAAATTTCTTAATTCTGTTACCACATAATCTTCTGCAGATTTCTTGAAATTTTGTTTGCCACATAGTAAACTAAGACAATATAAGTTACTGTAATTAATTATGGAGATTAAAAAAATAATTCTGATTCGCAGTGTCTCAAGCGATAAAATGTTGGTATGCAGCCCAAGATTTGTTTATTTCAATAATCCGAGCTAATGGTAATTGGGTTTCATGTGCAATGTTAAAAAGCAAAATAAATTTTTTTTTTATTAAAATCAGTCTGTCTGTTTGGGTCCCTGTTTGGGCACCAATTTTATTAATGGGGAGGTTGTTGTTAAGTTTCTGTTTTATTAAGGGGACTCAGGGTACTGAACTCTGTTAAGAGCTCACATACAGACAGAACAGATATAACTGTACTTGCACACCCCACCCTTACTACCACTACAGTGATCCTTCACTCTATTGCGTTTCTTGCCTCGCGAATTCACTGTACCACGATTTTTTTGGGAATTTTTTTTATGGGGTATATGTAAAAATATTAAAATATTAAAAAAATAAAAATTTTCAGTATTTTCATTTTTTTATTGAAAAAAACAAATTTCATTATTGAATTGATAAAAATAATTTATTTCCCAGCCTACGAATAATAAAACAGTAAAAAATAGTAAAAACCATAAATTTAGATATATAACTCACAGTATTGCATCATGTGAAATAGTGTCCGATAGCGTACAATGTATTGGGGTCACACCTACATGAGCTAGCATATATATTAAAATTTCCAGTAGTTTTAGGATTTTATTGATAAAAAAACGTATTTCTTAGCCTAAGAATAATAAAACAGTAAAAAATAGTAAAAGCATAAATACTAACAGTATTTCACCATGTAAAATACGATACCGGTATCAGCATTTCAGAAAACGAAAAGGGTCGAACCTACGTGAGATAGTACATATTGAAATTTTCATTATTTTATTGATAAAACAAGTATTTCCGAGCCTAAGAGTAATAAAACTGTAAAAAATAGTAAAAAACATAAATTTAGATATACAACTCCCAGTATTGCATTATGTGAAATAGTGTCCGATAGCGTACAATGTATTGGGGTCGCATCTACGTGAGCTAGCATATATATTAGAATTTCCAGTAGTTTCATGATTTTATTGATAAAAAAACATATTTCTTAGCCTAAGAATAATAAAACAGTAAAAAATAGTAAAAAACATAAATACTAACAGTATTGCACCATGTAAAATACGATACCACTATCAGCGTTTCGAACAAAGGCTTGCACCATCTTCCATTGTCTCGCCTCACTCGTTCAGTCTAACTCACGTGTGCGACGTTCACGTTGTGCTTATTAATACGTTGTGCTTGTGACTTATTTTCTTCACTTTTTTCAACCTCTGCAATGCCTCCCAAGCATCCTTCATCTTCTAAGGCTTCTGGTAGTGAGCCAAAGCGGCAAAGGAAGATGTTAACCATAACAGATAAGGTGAAACTCTTACATATGCTGAAAGAAGGAAAAAGGTTTACGGATGTCGGCCGCTATTTTGGCCTCAATGAATAACAGCCATAAAGCTGTTATTGGCTGCGGAATAATTTCCTATAGAGTCTACAAACCATTACCACCTCATTCACGGTAAGTTTACCTATCACGTACATATAAATTTACTTTGCATGCTGTTATTTATAAAGTAAAGGGTGGTTTTTTAACAGTGCAGGGAGGGTTTATACAGTAAACGTAAAAATAATTGTAAAATACCTATGTACATGAGTATGTCATATAAATTTATGCTTGCATGCTGTTATTTATGAAGTAAAGGGTGGTTTGTTAACAGTACAGGGAGGGTTTATACAGTTTATACAGTGCAAACGTAAAAATAAATTAAAATATCTATGTACATATAGGGTGTTCCTACTCCGCGATTTTCCTGTCTCGCGCCGGGTCCTGGAACCAAACCTTTATGATAATCGAAGGAACAGTGTACTCGGTAAAATGAAGCTCAGAATTCTACTTTCTTTTAATATTGGAAATGCAATCACACATTAAAAAGAAAATTAGATTTTGGAAAACAGGAACAAATTTCAAATTTATGGAATGCTGCCTCGAGTCCCGGAGGTGGTGAGCATGAATTCAATTCCCGGCACCACAGACGGATACCAAGACTTTGGCCTCAACTCGACGATCACCTCTGTCACACAGGCAGAGTAGAATAGAGGACACTGCAATTGCAGAATTAGAAATGACACACCATTAATAATGGGAAAACTGAAGGCACGAGCACACATATAATGAGTTTCCAATATTATTCTACTCGATGAAAATATATTGGTTAATCACAGATAACCAGAAATATTTACACTACCGTAAGAGCATACAAAATCATTAATTGTATGCCGGCATTAGCATAAAACAATTTATTCACAATAAATGAAGAATCAGCGTGTCAATTACAGTATGTGTTCCTAAAATTGTGGGTATCAGTAAACGTTTGCAATGCCAGTAGGGCAAAATTACTTATTACAGGTATTTGTGATTTTTATGATAAAACTTTATTTATGATAAATGAAGAATCTACGATATAGATATGTATTTATTCAATTTTAGGTTAGCAAGAAATATTTGTAGTGCCAAAGGGGCGAAACCACCTTTTGAAGTATTTGCAACTTTTAACTCAAAACACTTTCTCCCCAATAAATGAAGAATCAGCAAGATAAATGCAGTATGTAGTCATTAAATTGTGGTTAACAAGAAACATTTGCAATGCCAACAGGGCATAATTACTCATTAATCATTTGCAGTTTATGGCAAAAAACTCTTTAGTTAAATTAGTTAGATTATTAATTATTTGCAATTTACAGCAAAAAACACTTTATTTACGAGTATTAACGTAAAACACTTTATTTACGATGATAGAAAGGGGTGAAATGAAAATAGAATTCGTTAGGAGAAGGGATAGATTTTTACGTGGTAATGAGCAATCTTCTGAGGGTGAGAATTTTACTTTGGCACCTGCAATGAAAGAAATTTCTTATTAATGTATATTGGTGGTAACTTCCAGGTCAAGGAATTTAATTTGACAAATGAGATTCCAGTTAGGCAATCTACAAAAGTGCATTTGTATGGGAATAGAACTGAGAAAAATTTCGTAGGATTTGACTAGTAACGGATTTGACCAGTAACAAATTTAATCAGTTTCTCAAATTTCCTATTTGCTTGACCAATGAGCTTTACCATACGCTATCTCTCACCTTGTTTTTGCCAGATGAATTACTGTGAAGATGCCACGTAAAAAAAAGTTTGATGTAAGCGTGACTTCTGAGGCGAGATCTTGCCTCTGGGATGTTTGGCCGCCAATTGAAAGTGATCAAGCGTCCCTCTTGGTGTCATCATCCTTTGGCCAGCCTGTAGGGTGTATATTCAGAGCAGTAATAGGACCCCTAATGGTTTTTTTTATTATAATGGTGGTCCCTCGCAGACAATTATGGCAGAGATGCAAGGGAGAGAGTAGTTTTAGGTGCAACAAGCGGAAGAAAACAAAATAAACGAGAAATATTTATAGGTAAAATAGATTACTATTGAATAATCTCTAGAACATTCTTTGCGTTGCAGGAGAAAGAATTTTAAATATTCAAATAGTAAAGAAGCTACTGAAATGTGTCTAGACAGGCTAATGACATATCAGCAGGGTCAAATTTATAACAAAATATCAGCAAGAGCAAATATTATAATATAAAAAAATTTATCAGCAAAAGCAATTTTATACTAAGGAAATTGCCTAAACAACGTATCTAACAGACTCGCTAGGATTATGGCCTCATTCATGAGGAAATAGAAAGAACAGAAAACCGAGAAATAGAAGGGAAATTTTGATATTGTGATCATGCTTTCTACACGTACCAGAATTTTAAACAAGATATAAATTGCAAATAATCATAATCTGCAAAATGCAATGAGTGAGATTTTTAGTAAGAAAAGACTACAGCCTCTGGTGACTTTGAGCAGAACACTCTGTCACAGTAGCGAAGGTTTTAGGTAACATATGCAACGAGGTATAGTTTAGCGGTTTCAACATTCCACTTTGCTCGAGAGCAGAGGGGGAGGAATAGGAAGAGGAGGCAACATAGGGATCAGAATGCAATGGAATGAGTTGTTGTACTGTAATAATAGAAAAAGGACAAAGCCATTTCCTGAAATCACCATGAGAGACAATGATTCCCGACATTACCACTAGTGTTCCATCCAAATCGTTGAAAGTTTTCTGTTTCTTCAATAAGCCTTCCCCTCCTCCTATTAAAAAATAGTAGACTGCATAGGCACTGCACCTTTCACATATTCTGTATGTTCTGTAATACTTTCTCTTTGTAAATCATGCCCAAAGTGGAACAATTCTCATTATAAGCTCAGGCTACATTCACCATTTTTTCACCATTGTTAAAGCTATTTATAATCGCCAATTTCATTTCCGTTGAAATGGCTTGCCTTTTTTTAAAGCACCACTAACATCAAAAGCCTTATGTTTTTCGCCACTCATGATTACTCCACGATGAGAAAGATATTTCACAACAAAATATCTGGTACACAAAGTAGAGTTTTAATGTCTACTGGATGCGATCTGAAAACAGATTGGGAAGACGTGGTGATTTACAAGTACAGTGCTTCCCACACCTTGTTAGCAACCAGACGCCATACTAGGTGCACTCATCACTGCATGGAAACTTTGAACTTACTGCAACACAGTTTTGTAAATTTTTTATCCTTCTTCTTCTTCGTCTACATCTTTTCCCACTTTATGTGGGGTCGATGTTTTTGGCCAGTGTTCTCCATATGTTCGTGCCCCATACGTCATCCCCCAACAAACCTTTAGACCTCAGGTCGTCATTGATGCAATCCATCCACCTATGCTTTGGTCTCCCCCTCCCTCTCCTACCCTGTATATCCATTTCCATCACCCTCCTCCCAACATACTGTTCATTCCTCCTAACGACATGACCATACCATCTTAGTCTACTTTCTTGTATCTTATCTGATATTTCTGTAACTTTTGAGGTACCTCTAATTACCTAATTTCTGATCTATTCGCTTCTTGTCACCCCACACATCCATCTCAACATCCTCATCTCTGCCACATCCAGCTTTTTCTCTTGTGTCTTCTTTATTGCCCATGCCTCTGCTCCATACATCATTGCAGGTCTCACAACTGTCTTATGCACTTTACTACTTAATCCCTGTTCTCCTGTTGCACAGCACCCCAGACACTTTCTTCCAGTTCGTCCATCCTGCTTGTATTCTGTGGGTTATTTCTGACACTAGGTCACCATCCTCTGCTACTGTTGATCCCAAATACTTGAACTTTTCAATCTTTTCAACACCTCCCCCTGCAAATTGACCTCCCCATCCTCATAATCTCTCAACCTCAAGTACTCTGTCTTCTTCCTGCTGATTCTCAGTCCTCTATCCTCCATCACTCTTCTCCACTCTTCAAGCTTCTCCTCCACTACCTCTCGTCTGTTGCTACACAGTACAATGTCATCTGCAAAGAGCATACACCATGGTGACTGATCTCTAATACCCTGGGTTACTACATGCAAAACCAGATCAAATAGATATGGACTCAAAGCAGACCCTTGATGCAGACCAACATTTACTGAGAGACTTTTCGTCAAGCCCACACTGCTCTTAACATTTGTCTCTGCCTTCTCATTCATATCTTGGATGATTCTTACATATTTCTAGGGGACCCCCTTTTCTCTAATACACCTCCACACCTTTTGACGTGGTACTCAATCATATGCCTTTTCCAGGTCAATAAAGACCATATGCAGTCCTTTCTGTTTCTCCCGATGCTTTTCCATCATTTGTCTCAAGGCAAATATGGCATCCACTGTCCCTCTTCCAGGCATGAAGCCACTGTTCATCCCAAATTGTCGTTTCCTCTCTGAGTCTCTTCTCTATGATCTTCTCCCATATCTTCATAGTATGACTTAGCAATTTTATACCTCTATAGTTTCCACACTCCTGAATGTCTCCCTTCCCTTTATAGATTGGGATGCTTAGGCTTCCTCTCCACTCCTCTGGCATCTTTTCCTGACTAAAGATCTTTTGCATTAAGTCCCACAAGATATCTATGCCTTCCTCTCCAAGACTCTTCCATACCTCCACTGGCATCTTATCAGGTCCTGCTGCCTTTCCATTTTTCATTTTCCTTACTTCCCGCTCCACCTCTCTTCTAGTCACTGTTGTTGTAACTGTCTCATTTGGAAGTTCATCTTCAAATACTGCTCTTGGGTTCTCCTCATTTAGTAATCCTTCAAAATAAATTTCCCATCTGCTTTTTATTTCATCCTCTTCTGCTAGAACTACTCCATGGTTATCCTTTATTTGTCTTACTTGGGTCAAGTCCTTGGATGCAGCATCTCGGGCCTTGACAATTCGCAATATTTTCTTCTCTCCTTCTGGTGTTTCCAACTCTTCATGGACTTCATTCAATGTCTCCGCCTTTGCTTTTGCTACTGCTTTCCTTGCCTCCTTCTTTGCCTGCTTGTACTCTTCTTTATTCTGCTCCAGTCCTGATAAATCTGCCTT
This sequence comes from Halocaridina rubra, assembly GCA_037179515.1. Classification (NCBI taxonomy): domain Eukaryota; kingdom Metazoa; phylum Arthropoda; class Malacostraca; order Decapoda; family Atyidae; genus Halocaridina; species Halocaridina rubra. Next base: position 379,355 of record JAXCGZ010022643.1, on the reverse strand, counting down.
TTTCTTAGCTTCTTTCTTGTTCTTCACCCATTCTTGCACTTCCTCATTCCACCACCATGACTCTTTATCATTTGGGGGTTTCCTTCCTGATGGCTTTCCAAGTACCTCCTCACCAACCCTCAAAATCACCTTACTATTCTCTGTTCACCATTCTTGTACATCCTCATGCAACCTTATCGCTTCCAACACTCTTCCCCTAAGCATAGCTCTCAGCTCTGCATCTTTCAGTCTCCACCACTTTATCTTTGGGTCCATCATCGGCTTCTTACTTTTCCTACATTTCCTGAGCCTACAATCAGGTACTACTATCCTATGTTGCACTGCTACACTCTCCTCATTTAATGCTTTACAGTTGCTAATCTCCTTCAGATGGTCTCTCCTACCCAACAATAAATCTATCTGGCTCTCCCTCCCACCATTACTGTATGTAATCAATCTGTTTTCCTTTTTCTCAAAGAATGTGTTGACCAATGCTAGATCAAATGCCACTGCAAAATCAATCACTCTCTCTCCCACCTCATTTCTCTCCCCCCCACCCCCCATGAACTCTACCTATCCTAGTCCTCCCAATTCCCAAGTGGCCATTTAGATCTCCTCCCAAAATTACCCTCTCCCTTATAGGAATTGTTCTAAGCTCCTGGTCCATCTCCTCCCAAATACATCCTTCTCCTCCGCTGTACAATCAGTTTGTGGGGCATAGGCACATACCACATTGACTACCGTTTCTCCCAGTCCCAGCTTTAAACTCAAAATTCTGTCACTCTTTCTATTCACACCAAGTAAACTTTCCTTCAGGTCTTTGGATAGTATTATTCCTACACCATTCCTACCTTCCTCATTTGCTCCACTATAGAACAATTTGCAACCCTCACCCAATTCCCTCGCATATTTCCTTTCCACCTTGTCTCCTGCACACATAGCACTCCAATTCTCCTCCTCTCCATCAGGTCCACTAATTCTCGCCCCTTCCCAGTCATCGTCCCCACATTAAGAGTGTCCACCCGCAGCACCTCATCTGACACTCTTCCTCGAGCTTGCCTCTTTAACCCAGCCCGCCCATGTCTGGGTAGCCCTTGCTGTCTTTCTGGAGGGGTCAGGCGAAGCCCCAACGCGTCGCCTACGGGGAACGCCCGAGTATGGTGACTATTCTCTTTATCTGTACTGGCCATATTTTTGGTTTTGGCAAAATTTTTATGGCCGGATGCTCTTCCTGCCGCCAACCTTCCCCATTTACCCAGGCTTGGGACTGGCACCATGTGGAAGCTGGCTTGCCCCCTCAGTGGCTGGGTTAGTTTTGTAAATTTTGTATAATTTTTATAATTTACTTTTGGCAGACTTTGTATCTGCAAATGTTTGTAATTCGTTTGTTTGTAAGTAGGGGAGCATCTGTATAAGAGTTTTAATGCAGGGAAGATCTTGATCAGGTAATTTGATTTGGGCAAGAGCTAATTTTTGGATATTGCTCTCAGTTTTAGTGATGACACATGCAATTATTGTTGAAAATTAGGTTTTAGATGACTGCCCATTTCACTCCATTACACAATGAAGACATAAGAAACTGAAAGAATTTTATATGTTAAGTCTATTGGGAAATTTTTATATGTTCTCATAAATTATATGATTAGTCATAGAGAGTAACCATTTCCTCAAATTTAAATTTTGTTTGCAATTATGTACAGTGTTCAATTTTGTGCTCAGGTGGTGGATTCCCACCTCAGATGGTTCCTTATGACATGCTGACGGAAAAGGAGAAGAGAAAAGATCGCTTCCGATCCATAGAGTTATTGAAATATCTCCAGTTCATGGGTTATAGACTTTCTAGGTAAGGAGGCTTTGCTTCTTTGAGACGATTTTTATTGTATTTTACATCTTGATCTTAATGATGATACTAAGAAATGACACAGAATTTTAATGACTTCCATCCTATGAATTGTTGCAATTAAGCTATTACTTAATGCTGCATGGTAAAAACATATTGTATGAAATTATGAATGCCAGTTTAATTTTAAGCACAGACAAAAATATCCAAACAAGTAAAAATTCCTCTGGATTTTTAAATAACACAACTGTAATATTTTGTGTTCTTTGCCTTGCAGAGCTCATGGCAGCGGCGATGATGCTGGCGCTGGAGCAGGTGCGTACGAGCGTCGCTTTGCCTACAGTCTCCTTGGTAAGCTTTTGCAGTACCTTGACTGTGCAGCCATTAACATGAAACTCCTGAAGCCATCAGGCAATCTCTCCAGACGTTCTTCTTTCAAGACATCTACAAAAGATGTCAAGTTCTTCTCTAAGGTTGTCTTACCCCTCATGGAAAAGTACTTTAGGTAAGGAATACCATGACATACACTGTTACAAAGAATATTATCAAACAGGAAATGTCATTGAGTGGCTAACTGTTTACATGAATGAGTATCGTGTTTTCTCTATATTGCGTTCAAGGTTATGGTGCCGATCAGTCATCTTGTTGATAATGTCTAATATTTTGTTTCCAGTACAAACCGCAGTTATTTCCTGGCAGTGGCCCTTACAACTAATATGGTTGGGGCTGCTTCACTCAAGGAGAAGGAAATGGTGGCTGCTCTTTTCTGTAAGCTCGCAAATCTGATGCGCACAAAAATTATCTGCTTTGGATCTGATACCAAGGTCTGCCATATGAATTATAATACTTATAGAATTAAGTGTACCAATAAAACTCTACTTAAGAAGTAATGGCATAAAATCTTTCTTTAGAATTATGCTTTCTGTTTTCTTACCTTGTAACACTGACACTGATGTAATCTAAGTGAAGGATATTTACATTCAGTATATATAATAAAATTATACCACATGTTCTTGGAAGCATTTATTTAATACTATATAATGTCTTATGTAGAATAATGTAAATTCAGACTATTTCGTGCTTAGCTACTAATTATTGTATTATTCCATAGGTAACTGTTAAGTGTCTCCAAGTCATAGTTAGATGTATTGATGCCAAAACGCTGACAAAGAGTCTACCTGAATTTGTCCGAACATCGATGCTGACATTCTTTAATAATTCTGCTGTTGACCTAGAGCAATGTATTCACTGTTTGCAAGATGTAAGTTTCTATTATGAATGACAGAAAATTATTTTCTTATAATATAAGGTAAACAGAGCTCTATTGTAGAAGGAATTGATGGACATATATATGTTGTCTACAATACTTATCAGTGTCCCCCTAATGCTGTTACTCTTATGTTGGAGAATTTAACACGTATGAGTAGTCTTATATCTCAGTGTTTTAAAGATTTATATAAATTATTGACATATTTAAGTCTATTTTAAATTTCTATGTCATTAACTCTATCTAAAATTTTGATATTTCAGGGTCGATATGCATACATTAGAGGCACTCACTTGAAAACTTCAGCTTCTCTAAACTATGTACAAACTGTACTTCTGCCAGTGTTGACCTCACTTTTTGACCATACTGCAGCTTGTGAATTTGGCCAAGATCTTCTTTGTAAGCCCCTTTTATTTTTATCTTTTTGTTATTATTAATAATAGTACAGAAGGAAGTTATAAACAGCTCTGTACTTTTATTTTTTTTTATTTTGGGACATTCACATATACAAGAACTTTCCTTCCATTTCCAGCATTTGGCCTTATTTAATTATTTAATAGCTCACAATGTGTGAGACGTATAGTACAACATTCATTATTCTCTAGATGTTTGCAAATTTGGTTTTTGGTTGTATGATATGATATCTTTTTTTGTAATATATAATTCACCGTCGCTTTTTAAAATAATTGAAATTTGTTGAGGAAGACAAAAGCTTATTGAATTCTCTGCTAGCGTGGTTCTACAGCACCCAGAATCAATTAACTTTTGAAAAAGAGACAGAACTAAGAGTTCTACCCATTCATTTAGTGCAGACCTGTTTTACAGGCTCTACTACCATTGATCATCAAAACTTAAAACTCACGATGAGCTATAATATTTGCACTCCTCCTTCCTTATGTATTTTCTATAACATACCATCCTCATTCATTCGCAAGAATACATTCTTTCCTATAAGAAAATAAGCGTCTTTTTTCTATTTGTATTCATTATTTTGTCAAGAGTACTCTATTACAAACATAAGAATATGGATGGGTGACTTGGAGATCTAGTCCTTCTATTGAGAGAACATTCAATTTTCTCTTTTGAATCAATATGGACTCGTTCTCTACTAGTTCTGATTGTTACTTATAATATATAAGACTTATATACACTCAAGCCTGGATTTAACAGACCTCAGTTCAACGGACTTCGGATTTAATGGAGAAAATCTAGAGCAGTAGATATAGTATTTTTCAGTTGTGACACCACTGGACAAGAGCCACTGCTTCAAGAGAGAGAGATGAAAAGGAGTTTGGGCTATCATCAGCTCAGTGCATTACATTAATATAATAATAATAATAATAATAATAATAATAATAATAATAATAATAATAATAATAATAATAATAATAATAATAATAATGATAATAATAATAATAATAATAATCATCATCATCATCATCATCATAATATAATGAAAATAGTAATAATGATAATGATTATAAATAATGATTTTATTCTCGTTATCTGTACTGGCCATATTTTGGTTTTGGCAATATTTTTATGGCCGGATGCCCTTCCTGCTACCAACCCTCATCACCCAAGGTTTGTTGGGTGATGAGGTATGAGACAGAAACAAATGGAGAAAACTGACCAGTAACATCGACCCCACATAAAAGTGGGAAAAGATGTAGACGAAGAAGAAGAAGAATTATAAATAATGATTTTAGAGAGAAAGAAAAAGAAAATTGAAAAGTGCTTAAGGATATTGTTTGCTTTTTATGTCACATTACTACTACTACTACTACTACTACTACTACTACTACTACTACTACTACTACTACTACTAATAATAATAATAATAATAATAATAATAATAATAATAATAATAATAATAATAATAATAATAATTGCAATAATAAAAATAATAATAATAATAATAATAATAATAAAGTCTCATATATATATATATATATATATATATATATATATATATATATATATATATATTATATATATATATATATATATATATATATATATATATATATATATATATATATATATATATATATATGTATGTATGTGATTACCTAATTGTGTTTACGGGAAAGAGCCCAAAGCTCGTATCTTCCCGTCTCCTCATCGGTTCCATTTTGTACTTAGTGATACTTATCATACCTGTCCTTAAAACTATGGATTGAGATACCATTAACTACCTCCTCGCTTAGCGAATTCCAATTATCAACTACTTTTACACTGAAAAAGTATTTCCTTACATCCTGCAAAGAAGTTTTCTTGCGAAGCTTCAAACTATGACCTCTAGTTCTAGAGCCAGCCATATCAAAATATCGATCCCTATCCACTCTATCATAACCATGAAGGAATTTAAAGACTGTCACCATATCCCCCCTCACTCTTCTAGCTTCGAGTGATGGTAAAACTAATTCCCTCAGCCTCTCATCATAACTGAGATTGCGTATTTCTGGCACCAGTTTCGTGGCATGTCTTTGAACTTTTTCAAGCTTAGCTATATGCTTTTTCAAGTGCGGATAATTGTGTTTACGGGAAAGAGCCCAAAGCTCGTAACTTCCCGTCTCCTGATCGGTTCCATATTCTACTTAGTGATACTTATCATCCCTGTCCTTAAAGCTATTGATTGAGATAGCATTATCTACCTCCTCGCTTAGCCAATTCCAATTATCAACTACTCTTACACTGAAAAAGTATTTCCTTACATCCTGCAAAGAAGTTTTCTTACGAAGCTTCAAACTATGACCTTTAGTTCTAGAGCCTGCCATATCAAAATATCGATCCTTATCCACTCTATCATAACCATGAAGGAATTTAAAGACTGTCACCATATCCCCCCTCAGTCTTCTAGCTTCGAATGATGGTAAGTCTAATTCCATCAGCCTCTCATCATAACTGAGATTACGTATTTCTGGCACCAGTTTCGTGGCATGACTTTGAAGTTTTTCAAGCTTAGCTATGTGCTATTTCAAGTGGGGATTCCAAAAGGGGGCTGCAAATTCGAATTTTGGCCTCACATAGGTTACATAAATATTTCTGAACATTTCCTTGTCCATGTGCCTGAAGGCTACCCTTACATTTGATAAGAATGCATATGCTGCCCTTACTATGCCATTCATATGTATTTCTGGAGACAAATCTGCTAGTATGTTTACTCCTAGATCTCTCTCATTTTCTGTCTCTTGAAGTTGTACTCCAGCCACCGAGTAGTCAAGCTTGGGCCTTCTTGCACTTGTACCCATTCTCATTACCTTATATTTTGAAGAATTGAATTTCATTAGCCACTTTTTTGACCACTCGTGCAGACTATTTAGATCTTCCTGAAGTTCTGTCCCGTCTCCTGATCGGTTCCATTCTCTACTTAGTGATACTTATCATACCTGTCCTTAAAACTATTTATTGAGATAGCATTAACTACCTCCTCGCTTAGCCAATTCCAATTATCAACTACTCTTACACTGAAAAAGTATTTCCTTACATCCTGCAAAGAAGTTTGCTTACGATGCTTCAAACTATGACCTCTAGTTCTAGAGCCTGCCATATCAAAATATCGATCCCTATCTACTCGATCATAACCATGAAGGAATTTAAAGACTGTCACCATATCCCCCCTCAATCTTCTAGTTTCGAGTGATGGTAAGTCTAATTCCCTCAGCCTTTCATCATAACTTAGATTGCGTATTTCTGGCACCAGTTTCGTGGCATGTCTTTGAAGTTTTTCAAGCTTAGCTATGTGCTTTTTCAAGTGTGGATTCCAAAAGGGGGCTGCATATTCGAGTTTTGGCCTCACATAGGTTACATAAATATTACTGAACATTTCCTTGTCCATGTGCCTGAAGGCTACCCTTACATTTGTGTATTTACCTAATTGTATTTACCTAATTGTGTTTACGGGAAAGAGCCCAAAGCTCGTATCTTCCCGTCTCCTCATCGGTTCCATTTTATACTTAGTGATACTTATCATACCTGTCTTTAAAACTATGGATTGAGATAGCGTTAACTACCTCCTCGCTTAGCCAATTCCAATTATCAACTATTCTTACACTGAAAAAGTATTTCCTTACATCCTGCAAAGAAGTTTTCTTTCGAATCTTCAAACTATGACCTCTAGTTCTATAGCCAGCCATATCAAAATATCGATCCCTATCCACTCTATCATAACCATGAAGGAATTTAAAGACTGTCACCATATCCCCCCTCAATCTTCTAGCTTCGAGTGATGGTAAGTCTAATGCCCTCAGCCTCTCATCATAACTGAGCTTGCGTATTTCTGGCACCAGTTTCGTGGCATGTCTTTGAAGTTTTTCAAGCTTAGCTATGTGCTTCTTCAAGTGGGGATTCCAAAAGGGGGCTGCATATTCGAGTTTTGGCCTCACATAGGTTACATAAATATTTCTGAACATTTCCTTGTCCATGTGCCCGAAGGCTACCCTTACATTTGATAAGAATGCATATGCTGCCCTTACTATGCCATTTATATGTCTTTCTGGAGACAAATCTGCCAGTTTGTTTACTCCTAGATCTCTCTCATTTTCTGTCTCTTGAAGATGTACTCCAGCCACCGAGTAGTCAAGCTTGGGCCTTCTTGCACTTGTACCCATTCTCATTACCTTATATTTTGAAGAATTGAATTTCATTAGCCACTTTTTTGACCACTCGTGCAGACTATTTAGATCTTCCTGAAGTTCTGTCCCGTCTCCTGATCGGTTCCATTCTCTACTTAGTGATACTTATCATACCTGTCCTTAAAACTATTTATTGAGATAGCATTAACTACCTCCTCGCTTAGCCAATTCCAATTATCAACTACTCTTACACTGAAAAAGTATTTCCTTACATCCTGCAAAGAAGTTTGCTTACGATGCTTCAAACTATGACCTCTAGTTCTAGAGCCTGCCATATCAAAATATCGATCCCTATCTACTCGATCATAACCATGAAGGAATTTAAAGACTGTCACCATATCCCCCCTCAATCTTCTAGTTTCGAGTGATGGTAAGTCTAATTCCCTCAGCCTTTCATCATAACTTAGATTGCGTATTTCTGGCACCAGTTTCGTGGCATGTCTTTGAAGTTTTTCAAGCTTAGCTATGTGCTTTTTCAAGTGTGGATTCCAAAAGGGGGCTGCATATTCGAGTTTTGGCCTCACATAGGTTACATAAATATTACTGAACATTTCCTTGTCCATGTGCCTGAAGGCTACCCTTACATTTGTGTATTTACCTAATTGTATTTACCTAATTGTGTTTACGGGAAAGAGCCCAAAGCTCGTATCTTCCCGTCTCCTCATCGGTTCCATTTTATACTTAGTGATACTTATCATACCTGTCCTTAAAACTATGGATTGAGATAGCGTTAACTACCTCCTCGCTTAGCCAATTCCAATTATCAACTATTCTTACACTGAAAAAGTATTTCCTTACATCCTGCAAAGAAGTTTTCTTTCGAATCTTCAAACTATGACCTCTAGTTCTATAGCCAGCCATATCAAAATATCGATCCCTATCCACTCTATCATAACCATGAAGGAATTTAAAGACTGTCACCATATCCCCCCTCAATCTTCTAGCTTCGAGTGATGGTAAGTCTAATGCCCTCAGCCTCTCATCATAACTGAGCTTGCGTATTTCTGGCACCAGTTTCGTGGCATGTCTTTGAAGTTTTTCAAGCTTAGCTATGTGCTTTTTCAAGTGGGGATTCCAAAAGGGGGCTGCATATTCGAGTTTTGGCCTCACATAGGTTACATAAATATTTCTGAACATTTCCTTGTCCATGTGCCCGAAGGCTACCCTTACATTTGATAAGAATGCATATGCTGCCCTTACTATGCCATTTATATGTCTTTCTGGAGACAAATCTGCCAGTTTGTTTACTCCTAGATCTCTCTCATTTTCTGTCTCTTGAAGATGTACTCCAGCCACCGAGTAGTCAAGCTTGGGCCTTCTTGCACTTGTACCCATTCTCATTACCTTACATTTTGAAGTACTGAATTTCATTAGCCACTTTTTTGACCACTCATGCAGACTATTTAGATCCTCCTGAAGTTCTCTACCATTGTTCTCGTTTTATACTTTCTTCACAATCTTTGCATCATCTGCAAAGATATTCATGAATGAATTTACAGACTCTGGTAGGTCATTTACATATACAAGGAACAAAAGTGGCCCTAAAACTGAACCCTGTGGAACTCTACTACTAACTCTTCTCCATTCAGACACTGAGTGTCTTACTCTAACCCTCTGTTCCCTTCCTTCTAAGTAAGTTTTTATCCATTCCAAGACATTTCCACCTATTCTAGCCATTGCTTACAGCTTCCTAATAAGTCTCCCATGTGGAACAGTGTCAAACGCTTTCTGGAAGTCTAGGAATATGCAATCTGCCCAGCCCTCTCTTTCCTGTAAGATTCGGCTTACCTCATCATAAAATTCTAATAAGTTTGTTACTGTTGATCTACCTTCTCTGAAGCCATGTTGCCTCACTGACAAAATGTTGAAGGATTCCAAGTGAAGAGAGATATGTTTCCTTAGTAGTTTCTCCATAACTTTGCAAACTATGCTGGTCAAGGAAACTGGTCTATAGTTCAGAGCCGTATCCCTCCTTCCGTTTTTGAAGATAGGTATCACATTTGCTTGTTTCCAGTATCTTGGAATCTCCCCTGACTCCAGTGACTTTTTAAATATGAAAATTAGTGCCACTGATATTGAGTTTGCACATTTTTTAAGTACATGAGGGGATATGTCATCAGAACCTGTAGCTTTATGAACATCTAAATCCATCAGCGCTTTGCATACCTCTGTGGCTGTAAGGTAAATGTTCTCTAATACCGGCCCTTGAGCTTCTATCTCTGCAATCTGAGGGGGTGGGGGTATTTTCTACTGTAAATACTGACTGAAACTCCTTGTTCAATTCTTAGCAGATCTCTTCATCCATATCAGTGATGCTTCCATCCGCTCTCTTTAGCCTTAAAACCTGTTCTTTTACCTTCAGTTTTCCTCTGATAAAGCTGTGGAAAAGCTTGGGATTTTCTTTAGCCTTCCTGGTGATGTCCCTCTCATAGTCTCTCTCTGCCTCTCTCCTTTTACTTAGGTAGTCATTTCTTGCTCTTTTGTAGGTTTGCCAGGCATTTATGTTTTTATTCCTCCTATACCTTTTCCAGCATTTGTCTCTCCACTCCTTAGCTCTTTTATACTCATTATCGAACCATTTCTCTCTGGCATGAATTACACCTACTTTGGTGACAGGTATGCAGCAATCTACTATCTTTCCATATTTCTCACAAAAGATGTCATACATTTCTTGTACAGATTTGTTGTAAAATAAGGTTCTCCAGTCAATAACTCAAAAAGCTCATTCATTTTGATGTAATCTCCTTTTGGATAGTTCCTCCTCATGTCCTCAGTGCCTCTACTCTCAGGCAGAATATCTTCAATGATATACTCCATCAACAACACACAGTGGTCACTCTTTCCAATTGGTGGTTCATACTCAATTTTTTCAATATCCAACACATTATCTGTGAACACTAGATCAAGTAGTGATGGCTCATCCCCACCCCTGGCCCTCGTTGGTTCCATTACATGTTGGTGTAGGAAATTCCCTTGTACGCAATCTAGGAATCTTGCCCCGAATGAGTCCTCAGCACAGTGTGGGTCAAGATTTATCCAATCTATCTCTTTATGATTAAAATCTCCCATAATCAAAATCCTACATTTTCTCTCCCGTGCCATGTTAACAACTGAGTTTATGACTTCAATAGTACCTATATGACTTTCCTCATAAACTTCTAGCCTATTCTGGTTCCTTGGTGGGTTATATACAACAGTTATTATAATGCTCTCTGACCCAGTATTTATGCGAGCAACAAGAAATTCCTTGAACTCACTTTTTATAGCCAAGTTTATTTCTTCAACTTGTATCCTTTCACTTATGAGCAGTGCAATCCCTCCACCAGCCCTCTCAGATCTTTCAACCCTTAATATTCTGAAACCCTTAGGAAAAACTGTGACACTGTTTATGTCCTCACTCAACTTAGTCTCTGTAATTGCTACTATATCTGCCTTACTGTTGTGAATCCTATCTTTTAATTCTACTGCCTTACCAGCTAATCCATCAGCATTTGTGTATAACAATCTTAATTAGGCCCCATCCCCTGATCTTCTGTCATTATCTTCTTTATCTCCCCTTTGTCTGGAAGAACTCTGAAATGAAAATTTTTTTCACTTCTTCATTTCATTCCTCATTTAACCTTCTTGCCTCTTGCAACAAGTTTTGATCTTTCCCATCTCTTCCTGTGTTCTGTATCGTCTAATGAACACTTCTTTGATTTCTTGAAGGTCTTTTAGACTTTTTTTCTCAACAATATATCCCTACATATTTCCCCTCTCTCAAAGGTTACTTTTGTTGGTCTCGGCTTTCCTTCCCTCGAATATTTGCCTAGTCGGTGAATGTTTACAATATCCTCAGGACCACAAACTACTCCAAGCTTTCTTATCAGGTCTACAACCCTAGCTTTATTTTCTTCAAGTCTCCCCTGCCATGTTGGCTCCTGGGATTCGATTATGCTTGAGATTACCACTGTCTTTTCTTTATCAAGGGCCTGTTTAATCATTGGATTTGCCCTTTCCATCACAACGTCTTTCATTTTTTTTTATTATTGTCTCTTTATAGTCAACTGTTTGTATGTTTTCCAGTGCCACCACCTTTACAGCCTCTTTTACTGCCACATTCCCCTTTAGTGCCTCAGCAAAGGAAGTTTTCATGGCATCATGTTCCATATTCAACTCCTGGAACTCTTTTCTAAACTGCTCAATATTTTCCTTAATTTAGACATTGTGTGTGTTTGTGTGTGCGTGAATAAGCACAAATTGTTAGCATGCAGCACTAAATGGCAAGGAAGCCCATCAGTGAACAACACAGAAAAAATAACGCTATATTTCGAGGCCTAACTGTACCTCTTCTCAAGCACAAGTCATGTGCTTGAGAAGGGGTCCAGTTAAGACCCGAAATATAGCATTATTTTTTCTGTGTTGTTTCACTGATGGGATTCCTTACCATATATATATATATATATATATATATATATATATATATATATATATATATATATATATATATATATATATATATATATATATATATATATATATATATATATATATATATATAATCAAATAAGCACATTACCATTTGTGAAAACATGAATAATTTTTACCCCGACCAGGACTTGAATCTAGGACACATAATTACTGTGCTAAGGTGCTACCAACTAAACCACAGAAGGTCATAAAAGTGAAACAATCCTTACAGCTATATATGCTGTACTAGGAATGAACGCATTCTATCTTAATGCCTCTCAGTTCATATTACAGTTTCCCCCAGCCTCACTCGTGGCTTTGTTTTCGCATTTAATTCAAATCTCAGTCTTATTTGGGACCAACAGTAATCAAATCAGCACATTACCATATTTGAAAATATGAATTATTTTAACCTCGACCAGGGCTTGAACCTAGGACACATAATTACTGTGCTAAAGCGCTACCAACTACACCACTTAAGGACTTAAAAGGGAAACAAACCTTATAGATATATATGCTGTACTAGGAATGAACGCATTCTATCTGAACGCCGCTCTGTTCATATTACAGTTTCCCCCAACCTCACTTGTGGCCTTGTTTTCGCATTTAATTAAAATCTCAATCTAATCTGGGACAACAATAATCAAATAAGGACATTACCATATGTGAAAATGAGTATTTTTTTATCCCGACCTTCTATGGTGTAGTTGGTAGCGCCTTAGCACAGTAAATATGTGTCCCAGGTTCAAGTCCCGGTCGGGGTAAAAATTAATCATGTTTTCACATATGATAATGTTCTTATTTTATCATTGTTGGTCCCAAATGAGATTGAAATTTGATTTAAATGCAAACACAAAGCTACGACTGAGGTTAGGGGAAACTGTAATACAGAAAGGGTGGCGTTCAGATAGAATGCGTTCATTCCTAGTACAGCATATATTGCTGTAAGGCTTCTTTCCCTTTTAAGATCTTCTGTGGTGTAGTTGGTAGCGCCTTAGCACGGTAATTATGTATCCTAGGTTCAAGTCCCGGTTGGGGTAAAAATTATTCATATATATATATATATATATATATATATATATATATATATATATATATATATATATATATATATATATATATATATATATATATATACAGTGTTCCCCCGGTTATTCGCGTTTCTTAGTTCGCGTTCTCACTGTATCGCGCTTTTTTTTTTTTTTTTTTTTTTAATATTATTGTGACATCAGGATGGGCCAAAAATGATAAAATAAAACAGACTTTATCAGGTTGTAAAGAGAAACAGAAATGGAGAGTGTAATGACCTGTCAGATGTGAAGGGATTATAGAAGATGTGTAATGAATATGCAGCTCTCTGCTGGGTTTTAATATACCTCTGCATTACTTTTATGATGTCTATTCCAATAATTCTGCTTAAATCTTATTATTATTGTTATTATTATTATTATTATTATTATTATTATTATTATTATTATTATTATTATTATTATTATTATTATTATTATTATTATTATCATTGGCAACAATAATTTTCCTTTGATGATGATTGTGGAGATTATTATCATCATCATTATTATTATTATTAAGGGCTCATCATTGTTTGTACATCTGTTGGTTTATTTACTTTTAATAACTGTGTAAAGTGCCCCTCCCTAGTTGGCAGAGAGAGAGAGAGAGAGAGAGAGAGAGAGAGAGAGAGAGAGAGAGAGAGAGAGAGAGAGAGAGAGAGAATCTTTAAGTAACTCTTGTTCATTCAACCAAAACTACATTATTTATAGTAAAAATAATGGTTTAATTACGAATTCGTAATAATAATAATAATAATAATAATAATAATAATAATAATAATAATAATAATAATAATAATAATAATAATAATAATAATAGTCTCCCCAATCATCATCAAAGGAAAATTATTGTTGCCAATAATAATAATAATAATAATAATAATAATAATAATAATAATAATAATAATAATAATAATAATAATAATAATAAGGAGAATTTTTAGAATAGACATCATGAAAGTAATGCAGAGGTATAGTAAACCCAGCAGAGAGCTGGATATTCATTACACATCTTTTATAATCCCTTCACATCTGACAGGTCATTACACTCTCCATATCTGTTTCTCTTTACAGCCTGATAAAGGCCGTTTTATTTTATCATTTTTGGCCTGTCCTGGTGTCATAATCATCCTAAAAAAAAAAAAAAAAAAAAATCCAAGGCTGATCTTATTTCGCGGTTTTCCTGGTTCGCGCCGGATCCTGGAACCGAACTACCGCGATAAGGGGGGGAACACTGTATATATATATATATATATATATATATATATATATATATATATATATATATATATATATATATATATATATATATATATATATATATATATAAATATATATATATATATATATATATATATATATATATATATATATATATATATATATATATATATATATATATATATATATATATATATATATATATATATATATATATATATACTGTATATATATTTACACGTTTTCTGTAAAGAATGTAAGAAAGAAAACTGATGAGGTGTAGGGGCACTCTTTAAGTTTAAGGATAACTGACTCTCTCTCTCTCTCTCTCTCTCTCTCTCTCTCTCTCTCTCTCTCTCTCTCTCTCTCTCTCTCTCTCTCTCTCTCTCTCTCTCTCTCTCTCTCTCTCAAACAAGAATACTGAGTTATTATATTTACAGGGTACAGATATTTTACATCGTCAAATTGAATAATTATATCATGTACTGCTTGAATAAAAGTCTTATTCCATTTGTTTCCATAATGTAATCTTACCAAATTCTACCCCACCCCCGCCGGAAACAACAGACAAACATTAAATCATGGGATGAGTGTATGTGAATACTCTTTAATAAACTTGTAGACTCTGTAAATTATATCTTTACCAATTAATTGTTAAAAAAACAAAACAATATTGAATTAGTAAATGATTAGTGATATTCAAAATGACACAGTGCAGCTCTTCGCTACTAGCATCTTTCAAGTAATGGTGGGCAGAGAAGGCAGAGAGTAAATACAGGAAGGAAGAAAATTGAGATGAGAAGTAGCAATGAATGCAAAAAGGAAGTTATATGAAGAAGCAATAGTGCCTTAAGCATTGCACGGACCAGAGACTTGGAATGCAAGAGAGGATGAAAGAACAAATTGAATGTAATGGAAATGAGGTGTTAGAGAAGTAAAACTGGTGTGTCAACAATTGATATATTGAGATATGTGGGGGTGAGGCAGAGAACAGGTACTGTAAGAAAGATGTTGGATAAGACATACCGGAGAGTTCTGAGATTGTGTGCACATATAAAAAGAATGATTCAGGAAGATCTTGCAAGATAGTGTGGAGAGCAAACGTAAATGGAGTAAGGCCAAGAGGAAAACATAGAAAGAGATGGATGGATGAGGCGGAAAGAGCACTGGGTGCTTGTGGTATGTCAAGGTAGGGATGACTGGAGAGATCATGTGAACAGATGATGCTAGCCAAGGATATTTTCCAGAACCTGTTTATCTTATAAAAGGAGATAGGAAGTATGGGGGTAAAGCAGGAATGGCTGCTGTGTCCTTTGGCAGAAAAGGAAATTAGATTGGAGAGCTAGGGTGAATTGGCATTCTGGTGAAAGAGTATTGGCTCTGTTGACGGCGCAGCATCTTGCCCATTCCCTGTTATCAGTGGTGTTCAACAGGGGTCTGTTCTTTCACCTACTCTGTTCCTTCCCTTCATCAACGATCTTTTTCAGTCCCCATCCTCATCTCTTCTCCACGCCTTTGCCAATGATTCTACCCTTCCTTTTTCCTCTGCCTTTTCTTCACAGTCTTAATCTGCTACTCATATATTCAGTCTTGTATCACTCTTCTACTCTCAACTCCGATTTGCATAGGGTATCTATGTGGGGCACCCAAAATTTAATTAAATATAATGCCTTCAAGACAAAGTTATGGCTATATCTTTATCTTCTTCTCCTCCTGATAGCCCTGTTGTCTTCGAAACTAACGAAATTTACCCTCTCTATTATATTAACTTAATAGGAATCTAAATAGGCTCTAACTTGTCTTGGAGGAATCTCATACTCCAAAGTTCTAAATCTGCCTCGAAAAATTGGGAGTTTCGTTTCATTTTCGCCATTACTTATCCTCTTTACGGTTACTTAAAATCTGCAAAGGTCTTCTCTATCCCCACTTAGAATACTGCTTGCACATCCAGGTGCTTCTTCTAATACTTATCTCCTTGATAGGGTTGCATCTAAGGCAATCAAATTCATCAGTGACTCTTTTCTTACTATTAATCTGGATTTTCTTTCTCTCTTCCGTAAGATATCATCCCTTTCTCTTTTCTATCTCTACTTCTTCCATCGCTGCTCTGATGAGTTGGCAGGTTGCATTCTCCCAACACTGCTGAGGTCGCGTAACATTCGCCAAGCGGCCTCGTCTCACAAGTACTGTGTGGAGTTTTGTAGCTCACTAATTGGTCAGTGCAGAGACTGCTTCTTCCCATCCACCTCCAGACTTTGGAACTCACTTCCTTCTGTCTTTTCTAATTCTTATAAGCTGTGTCCTTCAAAAAGCAGATCTAGCGTCATCTCAGGTCCTAATACTGCCATATCTCTGGGTCCTCAGTACTTCGACTATTCTTTCAGCCTGTCCTTTTCCTATTGTATATCATTCCCTTATTTCTGCCTTGTCATTAACCCTCTACTTTTTCTTTGCCTTAGTGTTTTCTTCGTGTCTAGGCCTGATGAAGGCAATTTTCTTACCTGTCTCGTGTCACTAAAAAAAAAGAAAGAAAAACTTGGTCATCCCCCTAACAAGGGGGATTGAAGAATCTTATAATTATATGTGATTTACATGTAGGTATATAAAATTATGTTAACACATTCAATTAGGTATGAGACAAACGACCAATCATTCAAGGCAAGCGGAAGAGAATTAGGTTGAAATTCTAGAGCAGGAAAGAGATGAAGGAGGAGGACCCCTGTTTACTGAACTTTCCATAAGTGTGAGATCTACCCTTAATACCCATAAAATGGATCACCACTAAAAATATATGGCTGTGAATAGTAGTGCTGTCTCCTTGTCAAGAGTGAGTTGGTCTTGGGTGTGGTAGATCCACTTCCAGAGAGACAGTCATGATGGGTACCTTAAGACAAACAGAATAAAATATTACTGACTCTGTAATAACCTGCAAAAGATTTCTAGCATTAATGACAACATGAAGTCCTTATTTTAGTTAGAGAACTTTATTTTTTAGCCCCCCCTCAAAAAAAAAAAGAGTTGATTATCAGAAAAATTCCAGCTTAATATGCTTTTCGGTTACAGTATATGATATGAAACTTCTATACTAAATATAGATTATTTATGCAGATGACTCTCCTTTGAAATGACAATATGAAATCATAGTTAAAGTTAACTGTGTTGAATTTTGGGTAGAACACTACAAAGAAAAGCAAGTATTATGTTTGCAGAAGCTGAGAAGCTAAAACAGATTTTCAATTATACAGTAAATGAAAGAATTTTATCCTAAAAATAAATATTTTACTTTCTTTCCAGTGGATGAGATTCAAGTGGCTTGTTACAAGATATTGGCAGCTCTCTTCCAGCTAGGTACTGACCTCACTCTTGATGGTGCCAAGACCTTCATGAAGAAGGAAATCGACCGTCACAGACCAGCTATTGGCAATGCTTTGGGAGCCTTTGCTGCCACTTTTCCCATTGCCTATTTGGAACCCTTAATGAACAAAAATAACCCCTGGAGTATTCATAATCGTATTGCAGATCAGTCTTTGGAGGCTCAAGGTAAGCTTACATATATTATTAGCCACTGCATACATATTCTACTAGAACATACTTTTGAATGTTTCCAGTTTGTGGTACATTCATGATATGTGGAGTCTGGAGTCTTAGAATTATATTAGCTCAATTATTTGAAAAATATACAAATATTTTTTCTCATTGTCTATGTGATTGTTAAAGGTCATACTTGAGATTGAATGTATCATATACTTTGCACTGAACCTAAAAGCAGTCAATAACTAATGATTGCTGTTAAAGGAAGGAGAGTGCCTTAACAGAGCAAACCAAGATTCGACTAAGAGATTGTAGTTCCTCTTGCAGCGCTATCAGTAATGAGTGGTAGACTTTGAATGCATTTGAAAAAAATAAAATTAAAGTATCTTTCATAAAATGATTGTCCTATTTTACAGCAATAATTATTGAGGTGTTATTCAGTAGTTAAGCTTAGTATTGAGAAACACTTTTTTGTTTACCCTTCTTATTACCAGAAATCATTGTCAAGATGGAGACAGCCATCCCCACCCTGGAAGCTCTAATAAAGGAAGTGGAGAAATTTGTAGATGAAGAAGGGAAACATTCCGAATTGCCTCATATCATTGATGTTATCCTGCCCATGCTGTGCTCCTATCTTCCCTTCTGGTGGAATCAGGGACCAGATAATGTTAATCCCTCAGAAGGGTAGGTATTTTCTTACCTCTATTTTGCTCGGTACAGAATAATAGATGAACAATTTCTTCATAAATGCATTAGAATTTACAGTCTAAATGTGCAAGAGTCTGTATAATGATTTTTACTTTCTATATTCACTTATGTTTGCAAGGAGAATGATTTAAATTATCCCTGGTGTTTTGAGAGAAAGTATACTGCACCCATATTCTTTGCACATTGTAGGGATAGGAGACAAGGGGCCGGCAATCCTCTCTCTTAAATTTATTTTTTTCCTGTGAGGCTCCTGAGAGATGTATGTTTCAGTTGAGATAGGAAAATGTCCCACTGCCATGCAATTGAATATGTGATTACCTAATTGTGTTTACGGGAAAGAGCCCAAAGCTCATATCTTCCCGTCTCCTGATCGGTTCCATTTTATACTTAGTGATACTTATCATACCTGTCCTTAAAACTATGGATTGAGATACCATTAACTACCTCCTCGCTTAGCGAATTTCAATTATCAACTACTCTTACACTGAAAAAGTATTTCCTTACATCCTGCAAAGAAGTTTTCTTACGAAGCTTCAAACTATGACCTCTAGTTCTAGAGCCAGCCATATCAAAATATCGATCCCTATCCACTCTATCATAACCATGAAGGAATTTAAAGACTGTCACCATATCCCCCCTCACTCTTCTAGCTTCGAGTGATGGTAAGTCTAATTCCCTCAGCCTCTCATCATAACTGAGATTGCGTATTTCTGGCACCAGTTTCCTGGCATGTCTTTGAACTTTTTCAAGCTTAGCTATGTGCTTTTTCAAGTGGGGATTCCAAAAGGGGGCTGCATATTCGAGTTTTGGCCTCACATAGGTTACATAAATATTTCTGAACATTTCCTTGTCCATGTGCCTGAAGGCTACCCTTACATTTGATAAGAATGCATATGCTGCCCTTACTATGCCATTTATATGTATTTCTGGAGACAAATCTGCCAGTATGTTTACTCCTAGATCTCTCTCATTTTCTGTCTCTTGAAGTTGTACTCCAGCCACCGAGTAGTCAAGCTTGGGCCTTCTTGCACTTGTACCCATTCTCATTACCTTACATTTTGAAGTACTGAATTTCATTAGCCACTTTTCTGACCACTCATGCAGATTATTTAGATCCTCCTGAAGTTCTCTACCATTGTTCTCGTTTTTTACTTTCTTCACAATCTTTGCATCATCTGCAAAGATATTCATGAATGAATTTACAGACTCTGGTAGGTCATTTACATATACAAGGAACAAAAGTGGCCCTAAAACTGAACCCTGTGGAACTCCACTACTAACTCTTCTCCATTCAGACACTGAGTGTCTTACTCTAACCCTCTGTTCTCTTCCTTCTAAGTAAGTTTTTATCCATTCCAAAACATTTCCACCTATTCTAGCCATTGATTGCAGCTTCCTAATAAGTCTCCCATGTGGAACAGTGTCAAACGCTTTCTGGAAGTCTAGGAATATGCAATCTGCCCAGCCCTCTCATTCCTGTAAGATTTGGCTTACCTCATCATAAAATTCTAATAAGTTTGTTACTGTTGATCTACCTTCTCTGAAGCCATGTTGCCTCACTGACAAAAAGTTGAAGGATTCCAAGTGAAGAGAGATATGTTTCCTTAGTAGTTTCTCCATAACTTTGCAAACTATGCTGGTCAAGGAAACTGGTCTATAGTTCAGAGCCATATCCCTCCTTCCCTTTTTGAAGATAGGTATCACATTTGCTTGTTTCCAGCATCTTGGAATCTCCCCCGACTCCAGTGACTCCTTAAATATGATACTTAGTGCCACTGATATTGTGTTTGTGCATTTTTTAAGCACATGAGGGGATATGTCATCAGGACCTGTAGCTTTATGAACATCTGAATCCATCAGCGCTTTGCATACCTCTGTGGCTGTAAGGTTGATGTTCTCTAATACCGGCCCTGTGGATGCAGTTGTGGATGCAAAACAGTGCGATACTGGCAATGTTTTAAATGACAGAAACTGGTTTCTCTGGTAATGAATGAAGTTAAAAGGGAAGAGAGCAAAATTATTTAGGATACTGTAATTAATGGAAGATTCTCGGATGTAAATGAGACAAGGAGACCTTGTGATGGATTAGCAGTACTTTTAAGTGATATGAGGTGGAGTTGTATGAAATAGTTGATAAAATTAATTTCAAACTTATGTGGGTGAAGGAAAGAGTGAATAGAGCTGATGGTTGTAGGTGCATATGGTCTGAATAACAATATCATCGAGTAGAGGTGACATTAAAATGGAATGTAAGTAATGCAAAATTTAATATTTAAGGGCAAGAATATATACTGTTCTGTAGAATTCTAAATGCAGTGGTTGGTAATATAGAGCTTGAAGGTGTAAATGGAAAATTTGGTGTGCCAGGAATATACGAAAGTTGGGATTTAGTATATCCATGTGCAGAAAAAAAATAATAGGAAGTAGGCTTTGTAGGAAGAGACAAAGACATAAGTGCACTTGGACAGGCAAAGAATATGGACACAAAACATTGCTTGAGTATGTGTTTGTGAGTAAAAAATTAAAGAACAGGCTGGTTGCACGTATTAAATGATATATCTGGTATGTCAGAGTATTTTATGGTGGAGGTGATTCCATGAGTGGAATGGCAAGTAGAAGCACAAGGCAGATGTAATACGAAGACATAATAAAAACTGGTTAATTAGGAGTTTCAAAGCAAGAAAATTTGGAGAAAAGCTAAGGAAAGAGTAGGAGAAGAGAAGAGGATAAGACTGGAAATCTGTTGAAAAAGGATGAGGAACAAATAAGAAGTCACCAGTGGAGTGCAGATTGGTGGTATGCATAGTGAGGAGATAAGGAACAAGAAAAAAGAAGGGATGTAAGTGGTGGAAAGAGGAAATCTGCACTCCAGTGAGGAAGGAAAAGATATTACATGAAAGGTACCTATTAGAACAAAGTTTAGCATCAGAAGAGGAGTACAGGAAGAAATGAAGAGAATGCAGAAAAAAGATGAGTGAAAGAATGGTAGACGAAAAATGGGAAAAACTATTGTCAAGAAATTTTCCAGAGAATAAAATGTTTTAGAGAGAAAAAGCAGAAAAAAGTGCAAAGGGAAAGTAGGGGTATAGTGAAAGGATAAATTAGATTGGTGAAATAGATGCAAGTGATGTGAGAAAAATAAAAAAATCTGTTAACCCTCTGGCTAGTACTGTGGTAATGCACTTACCTTGCATTCGCGAGGTCGACAGACCGGTTCCCGCTCAGGACCAAGAGTTTAAGCAGTTTACTGGGAAGGTTACTGCTCTGGATGGGCACCACAGTGGGGGTTTGGGGCTTGCCCCGGCTGACGTTCTGAGGAGCATCTCAGATGGATATCGGAACTGAAACACCGGCAACCTTTAACCTTTAACTTTTAAATAAGGAGAATTATGGAACAGTGATGGCGTGTTTGGGATGTGGAGAAATATGCAATATGAGGAGAGGAATTAGTAAGAGAAAAGAGGAAAATAGAGCTATAGAGAAGTAATTAAGTGGAGAGTCACATGATGTTGACAAAATTTCTACCGACTTTCTAAAGAAGGCATGATAGATAGTGGTGATTTGGTTGCATAGGCTGTTTAATATCTTCTATCAGGTTGGACAAATACCATTAGCCTGAAAATGGGACATATATTATTCTGCTCTACAAAGAATAATACTGCCAAATGGGCTGTTAATAAGTGTAGGGGGATCAGCCTAGAATGCAATCCAGGAAAGGTTTATGAATTAGGTTTAATTGGAAGGGTGATTTACTGTACAGAAAAGTGGATGTTGATTTACTGTACAGAAAAGTGGATGTAGATGAATAGGTTAGGTTTTGACAAGGTCAATGTATTGTTAATAATGTTCATATTAAAGACTATTCAGTAGATTTTTGTTGAAAAAGTTAAGCTTCTATATTTTTTTTTCTATGAATTTGGAAAAGGCATATTACAGGGTGAATCGAAGAGCAGTGTGGTAAGTATGCACTTGTGTGGGGTGGGAGAAAATCTGCTGAAAGAAATAAAAAGTTTTTTATTAAGCTAACAAGGCTTTGTGTGAATAAGTTTTGAGGAGGGCCTGTGGTTTCAGGTTAAAGAACAGCAAGGACAAAAGTGTTATGTCCCCTTGGTCAATTAACCTTGGAGTGGTCTTTCCATAATTCACGAATGGCCAAGTCCATGTCATTGGTGACCTGGAAACACCTGGCAAAAAGACTCTTTGCATACAGCTTCTTAAAATTTGAAATTAAATGCTGGTCCATGGGCTGGAGGAAAGGAGTGGTGTTGGAGGCAGAAAATTGACGTTTATAAAGTCATATTCTATAGCAAGGTCTTTTTCCATAGCTGGAGGATGGGCAGGAGCAATGTCCATTATCAGAGACACTTGAGGGGCAAACCTTTTTTCTCAAGATACGTCTTCACAGCTGGAGCAAAAACTTCAGTCATCTATTCTATGAATAGGATATGTTATTCAAGCCTTTGTATTCGACCTTCACATTACCAGAAGTCAAGCTTTCAACACATTATTGTGCTTTAAAAGTGCGGATTTTCAGAGTGGTAGACTAAAAGAGGTATAATCTTGCAATCCCCACTTGCATTAGAGTACAATAAAATTGTAAGCCTGTCCTTCATTGGCTTATATGGCCAGGCAGTGCCTTGTCCTCTTGGGTTATATAAGTCCTATTAGGCATTTTCTTCCAAAACAGTCCTGTTTCATCACAGTTAAAAACTTACTGCAAAATGTAACTTTGACTCTCGATAAATTTATCGAAATCTAGCACATAGGTGTCCACTGCCTTTTGGTCGAACTAGATGCCTCTCCATGCCTAACAACACTGAATTCCAGTTCGTTGACGAAAGTTTTCAAACAGCCTCTACTTGCTTTAAATTCGTCAATTTTAGCACCACAAGCGCCCGGAGTGTTTGCTACTTAATCATGGTTAATTTGTAGAACCTTTGTGCATATTATATCCTCACTAACACTACCTTAAGCAAGCTCTTCTTCAATTTACCTATGCTTCATTAATATAGTAACTCCTTTGGCCATGTCAGCCGCCAGTAAGACCTCTTTGTTCTTTAAGATTTAGCCTTATTATACTGCGTGGCGAGATCAGAAACGCAAACACCGTTCTTATGTTTAGCAATTATTTCTTTCCTCGTTTACACTGTAATATGTTTAGGCTTTTTAATGCCACTTTCACTAACACACTTAACTTTCTTTGGAGCCATAATGAAGGCTAGCTTAAAGTAAAATGCAAAAGCAATGGAAATCTACAACGAGAGAACAACGAACGAAATACACAGTTGTGGGCACCAATTCAGAACTGAGAGCAGACGCGCGGTCGCCTGGGAGGATGTGCGTGTGTATGCATGTTTTTACCTCGAGAGTTGTTCGTGGGTTGATGCAAAATTTGTTCATAAATTGAGTTCATGGGTCGATTTGTTCGTGGGTGGGGGCATTCGTAGGTGGAAATTCCACTGTACATAGATTAAGTATTTAGAAAAACAAGGAGGGTAGTATATTGCCCAAGAGTAGAAAGATGAAAGAGGGAAGTAGTAGTTGGAATGATAGCAAGTTGCTGTTTGTTAAGGACTCTACATTATTGGCTGAATCAGAAGGAAAATTGCAGAGGTTAATGGAGTAATCTGGTAGTGTATGTGGCAGAGGGAAACTAAGTCATTGCTGAATAGAAAGGTGATGAGATGTGATAGAATTAGAGGACTAAGGAACTCAGAGGTGATATTAAATGGTTTTCTTCTTAAGGCAGTTGACAATTTTAGATATTTGGAATTTGATATAGATGTAGTGAATGTTTGACTCTGAAAGCAGGGGAGAAAAAGAAAATGGAAGTTCTTAATATGAAATGCATTAGAAGAATTTGTAAAATCAAATGCTTCCATGGGATTAGGAATGAGACTTAGAGCTGTGTTGAAGCGAGAGGAGTTTAACATAGAAAGAAAATGGACATAGATGGTTTAGCTATTCTGGATATCTGGGAAGGATCTACATGAAAGATTCAAGAAGATAATATGTCTGGCTTACCTGATATGCCACCTAGAAGTAGGCCAAGGGGGAGTTAAGTGGATTAAGAGTGTGATGCTCAGTCCAGGAGAAACCTTGACATTCAAGAGGATGAGAGATTTGCAAGAGATAAAATACTGTAGATTTACATGGAGTGATAAACAACAATCCTTGACATGCATCATTATGCAAAAAATAATTTGGATAAAGATATCAGTTTAATCTAGGAAAACATGAATACTGTGGTTTGAATTTAGCAATGGTAGTCTGATCTCATACATTGTGTATACCTTGGAGAAGTGTGGTTGTGAGCAAATTATTTTGTGAAGAGAGCTGGAAGCAGTTTTTATTTTTAATTATGCAAGTTTTTTCTTCTGGTTGTAGCTGCCCAACTAACCATGAAAGTAAATAGCAGCATACAGTATTTAAAAAATATGTATATAATAATATTGCCAAATTTTTCATTGATTTGATATTCTGTATTGCTTATTCATAGTAACCACGTCTCCATGGTAACCTGCGAACACATGAATCAGCTGTTGCGACTTGTATTACGTCTCATCATGTATCACGTGGGTGTCGAGAATGCTCCTTGGATGACACGCATTGCTGGTTATACCCAACAGATCATCATAAACTCCAGTGAGGAACTTTTGAAAGATCCTTATTTGCCTTTGGCTGAGAGAGTCCATAAAAGAACTGATCATATGTTCAACAAAGAAGAAGGACTCAAGAGCTTCCTCAAGTCATCTACAGAGGACACTAGCCAAGTGGGTGACGTTTTATCAGTATTTAATGGAAATAATAATGTATTAGATACCAGTTCAGTATATGAATTATTATGAGGTAGATTGGTTACACGAAGTCACATCAATAACAGTAATCATTTATGTATAATTCTCAATAATCTAGGTTTGGTGGCAGTTGTGGAAAAGCCAAAATCTTGTATGTTATTCATTCCATTGTGTTATATTAATGTCCTCCTTTATGTTTCTTTCTTAACCCATCAGGTAGAGGGTCAGTTGCAGGAAGAATGGCAGTTGTTGACACGTGACATTTATGCTTTCTATCCATTGCTGATTAAGTATGTTGACCAGCAGCGAAACCATTGGCTCAAGAACAGTGTACCAGAAGCAGAGGATATCTATAATCGTGTAGCAGAGATATTCCACATTTGGTCTAATTCCCAGGTTAGTCTTGGGAAAATGATGGATTGAAAATTCGTTGACACTGGAATGTAAACAAGCATGGCTGCCTGGTGATTCCCTAATAAATTGTTATTTCTGTACATGACCTGCATTCTTTGCTGAAATATCTGTTCTAAAGATAAATATGATAGTGTTTTTCATAATAACCAAAAGTCTTGCCAACTCATTTGGCTATACGAGTAATATATGAGTAACTTACACTGTGAAATGTGTTAGGTAAAGGAACGAAACAATAATAATAGTTTCAGACTATCTTTTGAAAATAGCAGCTACTTATGTACCTAAGAGAACTTTTATCAAACATATCCTTAGCTTATTATTAAAAGATCTATTTTGACCTACCTATACTATATACTTTACATTTATGACCATTTCCATTTTCCACTCCAGTACTTCCGTCGTGAGGAGACCAACTTTATCAGCCAGAATGAGATAGACAATATGACACTAATCATGCCTGCTGGTTCAACTCGTAATCGTTCTGCTGCCATGCCTGAGTCTGCCGGTGGAGCTGGTTCAGGTGGCGGCAAGGTAAAGGTAATGCATGGTCCGCCCGGAGCGCTTTTGACTTTCTTACAAATACCTGCGCACACACACGCACACACAATATATATATATATATATATATATATATATATATATATATATATATATATATATATATATATATATATATATATATATATATATATATATATATATATATATATATATCCAGTTAATATTGCTGCATTTCTTTCAGTCACTTATATTTTTTCCTTTTGTTTTGTGTAATTGTTAGGACCAACAGAATATAGTTATTTTTGTGTTATATTACCTTTTCAGTCATGTGAAGAGTGTGTGTGAATGTTACACTGTAATTCTGTATTGCTCTTGGCATATCGTAATTTAACTATTCTAAGGATTGGAGAGCTTGGATAGGTATGATTATAATGATTTATAATATACTGAAGGACTGGAACAGATTTCTATCATTTTGATTTTTATAGCTGTCATATAAAAAAAACCTGGACATTCTTAATACAGAATCTTCCCTACATACGAACAACCGAGTAACAAACATTCATGTATATGAACAAAAAGCTACCCATTATCTACCCATGTATTAATATATGCATTATAGTACTGTACTGTTTGATTACATTATTATTACTGAATTGAAATTCGTTAATGCTGTATGCTTTATGTAGTAGTAAAGTGTTTTGGGCATAAGTTCTGCACAGGACTGCATATGTATGTACTGTACAGTACTTTTTATTACCTACACACAACTTGCGAACAAGCTTCTGTAACCTAACTTATTCGTAAGGCGGGGAGTGTCTGTATTTTGTCTACTGTTCATGATCCAATATTTTTTCGTTTTATGGTTCTTGGATTTTTTTTCAAACTTGGAACTCACTTGTAGCTTATAAACTCTCGTTACTTATATCTATCTGCTAGGTTTGTAAAGTGCTGTAAGATTTCTTATAGTTGCTTTCTCATTCTATTTGTGGAATTCAAAGTCCCGTTTCAGTCAAAATGAGAGTAAGATGTATAGATATTTATCCAGTGTATTATTGAAACACCATTTGGTACTTGTGTAGTAAGCAAATTGTTTCCATATGCTAAGCCATAGTCTCTCCTATCTGAATCATTAGACTCTTCTTGTTTTTTATATTCGATATCTTTTCCTCATATATTCATATATCAGTTATAGTGGCGTGTAGTTCTATATGTAGTAATCATAAAGAAAAAAAAATCAGGACTTATTTTTACATAAGATCAATAACAAATGCTTAGAAAAACATCCCTACAGACTTTAGAATATTTAGTGTTTAATGAAGTGCAAAGTTCCACCTTATTATTCTCCTTGTGATTTTCAAATCCTTAATATCTTTGGCAAGGATACCTAGTAAGATTATTCTGTTTCATACTAACAGCAGAGTAATCTCGGATTACACCACTCGTATCTAGCATATTTCTTGAAGAAAATGAAAGATGTACACTTTTCTGTGAAAAATAATGGTTCTTGGTTAGATGGAAAGACCTCGAATATATATATATATATATATATATATATATATATATATATATATATATATATATATATATATATATATATATATATATATATATATATATATATATATATATATATATATATAGTCTCCGTGGCAAAATGGTAGCGTCCTCGACTCTGAGGCGGCAAGACGAGGGTTCGCGCCCCGTTCATGGACTGAGGTTAGTAAGGGCATACACTCAGGGTAACGATTACATCTGCCAAAACAAGTCCTTAGAAGGCAACCGTCCTAGCCCTTAGTGGAAAAGGGAGTTTGTGACGTAATATATATATATATATATATATATATATATATATATATATATATATATATATATATATATATATATATATATATATATAAACCGAGTAAAAACGAGATTTTAGACAAAATATATTAGTGAAAGGGCAGGATCTATAAATTTATCTTATTTCTTTGGGGAAAAGAAATAAGTTTCTGTTTACCTTCAAAGTTACAAGTTAGATTTATATATTTCCCTGTCCGTTCCATGACTCAGTGGTAAAAGCTTTGATTTCATTATTACCATTCAAAGTCTCAGGGTCGAATCCTTATGTGGGGTAATGTGTTTATATTTTTTTTTATTGGTATTATTACTTATTAAAACGATTGTCTTCCAACTTTCACTGTGTTGTCTATCTGTAAAAACCTTATCAAGAATGGGTTTATGTATGATTATTTTAAATTTTTAAATTCGTTTTATCCTGCTCTGTTCCATATTACATAGTGTTTTACTTTAGTCTTTTCTTTGAAGATTTTTCTAGAGGTGATGTCCTTTTCTTCATCAGAATTGGCCTGAACTTAGCTCTAATTATTTCTAACTTTAGTAGTTGTCCGAGGACTGTTAGTACTTTTGAAAAAATCGCATAAAGTTATTTTTCAAGCTACTGAAAGGGAAGTATTAGTCTGCAGACTGTTAATGCTTCTGAAAAATTTGCGTAATTGTTTTTTAGAACTACTTTGAAAGAGAAGTATTGAATGGGATATGATGAAAGGAGCATTAAAAGGACCATTTTAACACATGAATGCTCACTCACACTTACTCTGCATATTGTCACCTTCATAATGCTGATTTGTTTTCAGTTCTTTTTGATAGCATATATTACACAGTTTCTTATTATGTAACTTAAAGATGAAATTAATACAGAATACACTTATATTTTCTCTACATTAATGAGTGTTACGAAAATCATTCATAAATGGTTGAAAATACTTTTTCACTTGGCTTAGCAAGTGTTTTTCTATTCAGGTGTTACAATTAATCCTTAAAATTGTTTTATTTAGCTTTCTTACTTGTCTTCCTATTAGCCAGCAGGACATCTACATGCAGCCGTATGTATCACTCTATCTTCATGCACTATATGATCATCATCATCTGAATGACCTTTTGTATGCTTGCAATGCACTCTATTTCTTACATTACTGTTTTCTATGTCCAAAAGCCATACTCCCCCTTGTAAGGGGGATGGTCGAGTCAAAGCAAAATGTTCGAATTTTTATAGGAAGAAAATACAAAGGAGAGGATTCCCAGTCCTTTCACTCCACACCATTTAGTCAGTTTTTATGACACGCAGGATAACACGGCATTGTGTATAAGTATTGGGGTAGATTTGATACTCATTAGATAGCTTATATGGGGATACAGTTTCTTTTTATAAACAACCGTAGGACATTTAATCTTTATTTCAGAGAAATTGATATGTGTGTAAGCTATGTCAGGATAGTTTAATGAGCAAAGTTAGCAGACATTTTTTTTATCATGTAAAGTTGAGTAATCCTCAGAACCCCATATAAAGTTCAATAACTCAGTAAATTTATTGGTTCTATTAGGTTCTTAAGCTAGGTTATGTTAAGTAACTTGCCTTGTAAATATGAATAACTCTAGAACACCCTGGAGTTACTCTTCTTTATGAGATTCGACTTCTCATCTCCATTTGCCCTGAAATTCCCTATAATAATTAGCCTTAGAGGGGTTTATTATTTCATTTTGTACTTTTCATTGCTATTTCAGTATCCCATTCAATTTACTTGTCATTTTTAGATAACTTAAGTGATAGGAAAATCATATAGAGATGACTGAAAATGTTTTCTTTTAAATTATTTCTTTTTATATATTTTCTTTTTGCTATTTCAATGGTCCATGCTGTTTAGTTGTAATTTTTAGATGAATTCATTGATACGAATAGAAGATAGAAATTTTTCTTTTTAAGTTTTCACCCTATCAGTAGTATACACCTTACCTCTTAGTCCATCTCGAGAATAATAAATTTCTCAGATGCATAGCGCTCCGGGAAGCATGTGGAGTGTTTTCCATTACTTTTTTAATTTTTAGTTTTTTCATGTTCTCCCCTACAGCATTTATTTTTTCTACTTCCAGCAACACAGTTTTGTTTTTTGGAGTAGTTCCTGTTAACCAAACAAGTCAATGTAGAAACACCTTTACTTTCTTTTAATTCTTTTCTTTGGCATCGTTGTTATAATCTGATAAAGTCCATTACGTTTCTTCTTATCTCAGTATATATTCTTTTTTGCTATCGTTTTATTATTATAAATTCCTTTTTATTCTTGTTCTTACCTTAAGTCATTTATTTTAATTGCTATGGCTGTTCTTTCTGAATTATCTTCTTATTTTCTTTGCATTTTTCTGTATATTTAGTTATATCTTGCAACTTTATTTTGGACCAAGTAGAGGATTTAAGGTCATAATTCTAATTTTGCTTATGGTCTTTTTTATATATTTATTTATCATTATTATTATATTTGGTTTCCTGTAGGATTTTGGACAGTAGTTATCCCTAATGACTTGTTGCACCTTTTTGGAGATGCATTTTTGATTGTTTTGTTTCTTTTGTTTCTGAGGTATTCTTGATACGAGATCACGTTTCTTATTTCTCCCGATGTGCATGCTTCAGAACTTCCTTTGATGTGCTTTGGCACATTAGTGCCAGATCTTGAGGCTAAAGGGTCTTGCTGATCTATAACACTGCCGTCAAGCCAATCAAATGCAGTGTTTTTTTTTTTTTTTTAAACAAGTAGACAGTAGTAATGCATTTTAAAACAGTGAAACAGTGAGCTCTCTATTTTAACAGTCTGCTTGTACCATGGCTGCTTTGCTGAAAAATTAATCAAGTTACTTGAAGCCTGATACGTTGGTATAAAATTTTTATTATTAAAAAAAAAAAAAAAAAAAAAAAAAATTATATATATATATATATATATATATATATATATATATATATATATATATATATATATATATATTATATATATATATATATATATATATATATATATATATCAAATGGCTTTAGAGTATTGTGTGCAACACTAAAATATGAATGTTAGATTGCTATTCATTTGTTTAGGAATATGAAAAAGCTTCCAGCTGAAATCCCCAGCTCCAGCTTGTCTCTGTTATCCCTCACTTGAATTGGAATTAATAGTGATACATAAAACGGCAAACAACATTCAATATGACACCGTTGCAATGCACAATATGAAAAAGCAAGAGATGTTACACAGGAGCTTAAGCTTTTTAATAATATGCCTGTATGCTTTAACCATATAGGTCCTATGATCTATTTCATGAGCGCAATTTTTCATATGACCTGCCTTATAGCAAATCAGTTTTTATGGTTAATTTGATAATTACAAAATAAATATACATTACAAATAATCCTTCATGGGAAAAAAAATGCTATTTTCATATATTATTCATTTTCTACCAACAGAAATTTTTCAGTAAATGCCAAAATATGTTATCAGGAGTTTATGCTGTTATTTTGGGCTCATCCATCCCTTCATACCATAACAGAGATTTGAAATTGATTAATCGATACAGTAATTACTGTATTCATAGCCATCATATATAAATATTCTCAAATATTTTCTAATATTTTTAATTGACTATAAGTGTAATTTAAGCAGTCTGTTAAATTGAGAGAATGTTGCATGAAAAATAAATCAGATACCGCATATCTAAATAATGTCAGAGATATATTTTAGAATGTTACTCTCATAATAGTGAATTCAGGCATAATGTTTATGTCAGGTCAAGTACTGGACGCATATATATATATATATATATATATATATATATATATATATATATATATATATATATATATATATATATATATATATATATATATATATATATATATATATATATATATATATAACCAAATAAACTCATTACATATGTGAAAACATGAATCATTTTCACCCCGACTGGGACTTGAACCTAGGACCCTCAATTAGTAAGCCAAGATGCCACCTTGGCTTAGTAATTGTGGGTCCTAGGTTCAAGTCCCAGTCGGGGTGAAAATGATTCATATATATATATATATATATATATATATATATATATATATATATATATATATATATATATATATATACTGTATATATATATATATATATATATATATATATATATATATATATATATATATATATATATATATATATATATATATATATATATATATATATATATATATATATATATATAATTTTTTTAAGGGGCTGATGTAATATTGTATCTAACCACATGACCTACATGTCTGAAAGTGGAGCCTTTAGCCTCAAATATCAGTCTTAATTAGCCCTGTTAAATTTAATTGACTTGTAAGTCTATTGCTACACTGAAAATGACATTATAAGTCATTGGTATGTAGTTGTTGTTTAGTTGTAATGATAAAATACACCTCACATAGAATCACCTTCGAGTATTCTGCAACATGAGATATTTATATGCAGACCATATAATATAAATTTTGTTTTCTATAAGAATGCATGATTGAATAAGAAAAGGAACCCAGCTTTCATGAATATTCGAACCGGTGTCTTAATTCTTTCTTAATAATTCTTCAAAGAAATGCAGTACTATTGCATGGACAGGTATTGTAATCTACTTTGTAGAATATTAATTTAAAAAATCTACTTTATATTTTCAAAGAAATATAAACTATAATTTTGACATTTCTTTGTTCATTTCCAAAACTCTATTCAAGTAGCTTCACAGTATCTCTTTGGCCATTTTTGTGCTCTCATGTGTTGTGAACAAGATATAGGGTTGCTTTATGCCCACTTCCAGAAGAAGAAAAAGCGTTCTGGAGGCAAGAAAGTCAACAAAGAGAAGGAATTGGCTTCCTCTCTGATGGTGGCCTGTTTGAAGCGTCTACTACCTGTTGGGCTTAACCTCTTTGCTGGCAGGGAACAAGAACTTGTTCAGCACTGTAAGGAAAAATTCCTAGGGGTATGTATTGATATGAGTATTGAACATGATAATAATGGAGATAGATATTTTTTAGCATCTTTAACAAGAGCAGTGTCTAAGCGTAATAACAAATGTTATATTTAGTATTAAGATTTGTGTAGAGTATGTTTAGGATAGGTTCCTTAAGTTTTAACAGAAGCCTTTAATGTTTGAGTTTTTCACTACCTGAAGAGAGTGTGATTATTAGGATTTTTCGCTGTTTAAGAGTCATTAATTGACATGGAATCCGATGCAGTAATTTGTAACTTGTAAATCAGTTAATATTCCATACCACTTTTATCAGCGCAATATAACATTTTCATGCTGAAATGAGTTATTGCAATTACAATATACCTAACCTGATGTGAAGATATTCTTTGAGTTAATAAAGCATTTTATTATATTTCCACAGAAAATCAATGAAACTGAGATATTTGACTTTGTCAAGACTCAATT
The DNA here is from genome assembly GCA_037179515.1 of Halocaridina rubra. Lineage (NCBI taxonomy): Eukaryota > Metazoa > Arthropoda > Malacostraca > Decapoda > Atyidae > Halocaridina > Halocaridina rubra. The sequence continues at coordinate 345,669 of JAXCGZ010022643.1, read as the reverse complement.
GACTCTGCCCGATAAAATTGACCCTGGTGATGCCATGAACTGGCAACACACACTGTATTCCCGTCTAGGAGGTGGACGTGCACTTCGAGAGGATGAGGATGATAAAAAAATTGTTCCTACAGTTGATGACACAGTGGAAAGAATCGTAGCCATGGCCAAAGTTCTGTACGGCCTCCACATTGTAAGTAGTATTACATAACAGATGAAGAGATTGCTTTCTAATGGCCTTAATTCCATATTATAGTTTATTACATTTTCTTTTATTCTTACTGGATGAAGTACCTTTGCTGGCACTACAGTATATTTATTTGTAGTTATTAATGTTGCTTTTATATTTTAAAAGTTTATGGTTCTCTAGAATTTTTTTGCACTTCAAGTGCCCAAGTTAAATGCATATATATAGCAACCCTTTTGCTATGTGTTTCTGTCTTACTGTTTGTTAATTTTCATGCATTGAAATACATTGCTTTAATCATTCTCTATGATATTTCTTACTCTGGCAGCTTAGAGCTTGTATTATAATTTATTTTAGACTTGAATCTTTAAAATCCATATTTATCTGCCTACCTGGAGGAACTGATAAGTAGACAAGAATACTTTAAGCTCTGTTCCTTTGCTCTTTCTTAAAAAATGTAAGCATTTCATATCAGACTTGATACGACCATATTCTTTAAAAAACCTGGAGCCTCATTGTGAATTTGAGAAAAAAAAAGTTTTTCAGCTTTAGATTTTGGTAAGATATTGTCATATTCATTGGAATTGAAAACATTGTTTGGTTTACTGCTGTTGATTATGGATGAAATGTAATGTGATGGGTGGGCTTACCCAGATTGACCACCCATCAACCACAAAAGAGGTCTGGAGGTCAGTGGTGTCCATGCAGAGGAAACGAGCCATTTTAGCCTGCTTCAGACAGACTTCTTTGCACATGATGCCGAGGTACCTGGGTTTCCTGGAACTACAAACCCAAATTCTACCCTATATTTTTGTTTTTTAGTCTCTTCACTGGGAGACTTATGTAGATATTTATAAATGCTCTCATTAAGAGTTTCAAAGCAGTCATTGAGACTTCCAAGCAAGACCCTCAAAGTGTAAGAAAGGGTCAAAAGATTGCATCCAGAACACTCTTTGAAACTTTGATGACTCATTGGGAGTAGTTTATTATGTCTTGAAGAGGTTGTTTAGTATTGGCTTTGGCGGAGTGATAAGTTTGTAATTGATATGGTCTGATATATTGAATGAGTATGAACCGTATTAATCCCTACACTTTCCACATTTGTTGTTCCATGTATTTATTTAATCAAAGACTTTGAGTCAGTAACTTATACAGGTATTTCTGAATAAAGCTGCTTTAAAACGTTTTAATATTTTTTTATCTCTTTATTTAGTACAAGATAAGAATAATGTTAATTAAAATGTTATATCAATATTGACTATCAGCATGAAGCCAGAGTATAACATTCATATTGATTACATTTTTGTAACCAATTTATCAATGAAAACTTTAGCTTTTGTACAGGGAACAACAGAAATTTTGCTTACAGCCATACCGATCTTCAAGCTTTTCAGCACATTCACTGGAAAATACTTTCCTTCCAATTTCAATATGCTGAGATTTTTCCTAAATTTCTTTTTTAATATACCGGTATATAGATTTATAAATTGGTAATGGTGTAAGCAAAACCTTTTATGCATGATAATATTAAATTATGAGCATTTATAAGTGATTTTAAGTAATGATACATGCACGCATTGATGTAACTCGTTTTCTTTATTGTTTTATATTTTTGCTCAATAATTTAACCAGTTTTGTATGATATTATTGTTCTCCCAGTAAATGTTGAGTTGTTTTAAAAGTTGAAAACCGTGAATCTCCAACAACAAAATATTAATACTGTACTTCATATATTCAATATTTGAACTGATATGACTTTTATTTCTTGTTTTATTTTTGCATAATTTTAATTCTAATGTCACATCAGTATTATTTTTAGGACTTTTAATTTACCTACCATTAAAAGTTGCCGAATTTGCAAATCAATGGTCAATTAACAGTTTGTATCAAGTAAGCAAAATAGAGAAAAAATGAAATATTTATGATATTTGTACTGTGTTCTTACCATCTCACCTTACTAACATCTTCAAGTGTGTTCATATATCCAGGAAGGCTCAATATATCACTAAATAGATTCACAATACAGTGTATGCCATGTATTGTTATTGAGAGTTTTTACTATTATAAAAGCTTTCATATTCCAACGAGATAAAAGGGTAAATGATTATATTGTCCTAATTTATATAAGTATGAGTATAAAATATGTAGCTTTTGAATTCAATAACAGCTGATATGTAAGGACTGATGTGCATTATGAATACAAAATTTAAAGTTGTGCCTTCCAGGTCACCTCACTCGCCTTGTGTGATATAAATTTAACTTGAAACCTCACTCCAAATTATAGGGGCAATACAATACTAGATATATTCATTGCTTAATCTATTTATATTATATATTAGATAGATCATAGTAATTAGGAACAAGGAATGTGAAAGGAATGCAATTGTTAGAATGAACTGACATAAACTAATATATAAATACATTGTTGCACAGCATCATAATGCAATGCCCACTGCCTGTGAAGAAGCAGCCAGGTTAAATCAGGGATACCTGTAGCCAGGCTGTGGATGTGCAAAGGCAGTGGGATTATTCCGTGGATTATATATGATGCTTTATAAGTATTATGAGCTAATAAGTGAAAATAGCAAATATTTGAACTTTATATTTCTTTTTGCTATGTTTAGTTTCAGTTGTTTTGACCACCTTTGGGAACTAAGGGAGAGATCATCAAGTAAAGTAAATATTAGAGGAATTACGAAAACCATAGTTTCATGTATTGTGAATATTATTGATAACTCATTGGATGTTGACCTGAATTGTCCGATAAAAACCATTGCCACTAGCTGTGAACGTTCCACAGTAAGAAACAATATATACAATTTCCTTTGTCCTAGTAGAGGAAAAATCAGAATATTTAATCATTACAAATTTTGACTAAGTGTTATGCAGTGCTGATTAAGGATAAAGTACATAGAGTAATTTCATCATAATGTTATGGCTTTAGGTCAGGGATAAAAGATCAATTTCTCTTGTAAAAGAAAGTGATATGTCATCATTTGTTTACAGTTGTCCATAACTAAGAATAGGAAAGACCATTAAGACTGTACTCTGAGAGTACAGTATAGTTTAGATATATGCTCAATATCAATTAATCCGTATGTTTTGCATTGACGGTGATAAAAAATATTGCTTTAGAACAGTTAATATATTTGTAACACATATATCATATTTTCATTGACATCAGTAAGTACAACTAATTTCATAATGTGGGTGTTTTGTAGCGTTAGTAGCTATAGGACTAAAGCAAACGAGTGAGAGAAATTTAGTGTTAGGGACATAACAGTGACAATGCCTAATAGCTGGTCGTGATATATGGCACAGGCCTGCACTCCCCCTGCTTCACGTTCCGGCTGGCGCAAGCTGCTCTCATTTGCTCGCAAGCGCGCTGCCATTGCCTGCCTCCGTTCTGTTCCCTTCTATAATATCCGCAGGTAATGTGACGTTCAAATATACCTCTTTGTAATGTCTTATTTTCTCTACAAATTGTATGTCAGACATTTGGTTATCATTCTACAATGATGAAAATTTTAATTGGCATGGAGAATATTGAAATTCCCTTTCATGCTTGTACTGTTAGAGAAATTTTCAGCCAGTTTTTTAAAATTATCATGATACAGTATACATAATTTTCTTAGTTTATTGACATTGAATTGGCTGGAAATCCACACATGTAAATAGCATTTTACCTGTCCAAGGTCTTTTACTTTACTTCATTTATACTACTTTTATTATTATTAGCTGAGAAAAAGTTTTAAGTTTATGTGATGGATAATTAAGGTAACGTTAACAGAAGATCTGATAGATATAGATTGTCACTTCTCAATCTCCTATCCCTCTTCATTGAGTCTTCTCTGTGAAGGACGCACAGATATAATGTGGTTTGAGGACTTATGTTGAAGCATATTGTTTTGATAATAGTACATAATTATTTTTTTCTAAATACATTGCTAAGAGTTTACTTAACTCCATAATCTTTATTTTAATAAGATTTTAATCAGATTTAGCTTTTAAACTGCTATTTTCTTAGACCAGCTTCCTTTTGAGATATGAAAAAAGTATATGAAAAATAGCTTTTATAATCTAATGCTATTTTAAATATTGTGTTTTAAATACACTCTCTTTCTAAATACAGTACTTTTTCTAACTGCTCACCTTCCTCATAAATCAAATATTTGTTAAGCACCAACTGACTGGAATAAACCTGGTGTTTTCGATTTCTCATACTATGCCTTCTTTTTTAGTCTGTTGGTCTTTTGTATTTTTTATGGCTATTCCTAGAAACTCCTTCCTTGGTGTCAAAATACTAACAAGGATGTTATATACAGAATTCAATATTTTATTCTCTGAATACTGAAGCAAAGAAGGTATGATTTTTTTTCATAAGCATAGGAATGCTATTTGATGCTGTATTTGTTTTGAATGGATTAATTTTCTTATTTTTATTTTACATATTCCTATTTTATTTTGTATTGCTGTGAATTTTTATTTTGGTTTCATAGTTGGAATTTTCCCCTACTTCTGATATTAGTGCTTTAAGACTAATTGGAAAGCACATTGTTGCAGAAAAATGTAAAAGCAAATAAGAATGAATACAGTAGTTTAGGAAAATTTTCCTCTTTTAAGAACTATTTTTCAGGAAGAGTTGACCTTATCAAAGTATTGAAAAAGCAGGTGTGATATATTCCAAGCATGTAAATCGATCCCTCATACTACTCAATTTTGCATCGTAAAGATAAAAAAAATTAACATATGTTTGTGTTTTATGAAGAGAAACATACAGTGTAATAATCGTAAAATGCCATGTACAATGATAGTATTTATTACATAAAGTCAGATTTTCTATACATGAAAGGATATTGAGTATAAATAATGTATAAAGGATCTTGATTGCTAATTAATTAAATTTTTGTATTAGTGATAAAATTGTGTAAATATACAAATTATTGGACAGTTTTCCTGATGCAGGAATCTCATGATGTGCTTTGCTATTCCTTATGTGGTGTTCCAGAATTCATTGGTCATTAACACTAATGTGATCTTGCAGTATTTTGCATTTGGTAATGCATGAGTCACCTGCTGCATTCTGTGTATTACCTTGAAACTCTGAGACTTAGCATATAAGTATTTCAGGGTTATAAAACTTTTGAACAGAAATATTTTTCCTTTAGCCTAACTGGCTTATTCTATCAACTCTATCTTCCAAAGCAAGACCTAATAATAAAATATTAATTATACTGTATATTGTTTGGTTTGTTACAGAGGGAATCATTCTCAATTCCAAAATGTCACTGATGTAATAATAAAATTTCATCATTGTCTTTTCTGACAGTTGCGACGTAATATCATTTAGAGAAGAATTAGTAATATGAAATATAGTGTGATTAACTTAGACTGCTTAACTCAATAGCCAGTTCTAATACGTAGAGACTTAGTACTTATTACTTTAGAGATACTCACAGAGCATTAATGAATGCTTATTAATATCTCTGTTAAGCCTATTTAGAAATTAAAAAAATATGAGCGAGTGAGGGCTTCGCTATGTAGTCTCTACTTACCACTTACTAACGGGCATAACAGTCTGACCTGGCTTTTTTCTTCAAACCAACATATCATACAGGCATCGCGCCGTCAACTTGTTCTTAAGGACCTACCGCGAGTTCTGGTTGTCGGATGAGAATGTTGGCCAAGAGGTCGTCATTGAGGACTTGACAGTAAGTAAATTTGGATTGTGATAAAAATATGAGAAACTTTCAGTAATTTTGATTTCAACTCATTTATTACTGATGACAAATTCCCGAGAAAATACACAATTTTTATACTATTTCAGCAATCCTTTGAAGAGGCTGAAAGCAAGAAAAAAGAGGCAGAAGAAGATGAGGGCAAACCTGATCAGCTTACACAGTTAGTAACCACTTTCAGTCGCAAGGCTACTACAGAACATTCAGGTGTTTTAGCTGATGATCCCCTCTATATGACATATGCTGAAATTATGGGTGAGTATTGATTAACCCTTCCTAATATCTGACCCAGTTTTTAAAGAAGTTTACTAGAATTGTTTGCAGTATAAAAAAATCGTAATGTATTCTAACTCCTGCTTAATGATTTAGCTACCTCTGAAATACAGTTTAGTAAGTGCATGCTTTAAAAATCCGGGAAATAAGTAATATGTTTGTACTGAGATAGAGGAGCCTGGTGTTTTCCAGAGATTATCGGTTATCTCTGCATTTTAAAAGTAGCTTCAAAAGTACTTCCAAACCTACTTTGCAACCTTATAGTCGGGGTTAAAGTGGAAATCAAGCATTGCATGAATGGTAAAGTCATAGAAGTGAGAGCATTAGTTCAGTGTCAATCAGTGCCAATTAAAGTTACTGTGTCAGCACACAGCTTATCCTATATTCAAGCATCTTTATAAAGCCTAAGTAAAAGATTTTGCATACGCTGTGAAATCTTGCACACAAATGCCTTTCTTCTTCTTTGTCTACATCTATTCCTACTTTTATGCAAAATCTTTATGAAGTCTTTTAGTGGACATTTTGCAGTAATAATTAGTTATTACTTCTTATATTTTCTAATTGGTAAGCTTGAAGGAAATTCTTCTTGAAATCAATCTTATCTATAACCAGTGAAGCCTTGAATAGAAATCTGAGTTCAGTACTGTGCTGTAGATAATGATGGCTAGTTACGTAATTACTACCTGATTCTACAAGCTCTATATTGAAAACCTAGTCATCATAGTTTATTACATGGTGTATGGAATTGGGGATTTTTGTTTGTTTGTTAGTGTTGACTTTTAGACTATATACACAAGTCCTATATATAATTATTCTACATATGATAACACTAAGATACAGAATTTTATGTTCAGACTGTATTAATAAATATGCAAAAAAGCGCCAAAGCTCATATCCAAATTAGACATTCTCTGAGATCCCTGAAAATATAATCTAATTTATTTATTTCCATGATAGCCAAGTCCTGTGGAGAAGAAGAAGAGGAAGGAGAAGAGGGAGGAGAAGAAGAAGGAGGCACCGAAGATCCAGCTGCTGCTATTAATGTACGTTATTATTATTACTTATATTTTGGTAGGGAGTGTGATTTAATTCTGCGTGTTTTTATGATGTCAGATGATAATAAAATGGCTTTGTAAAATCATCATGCAGGCTGAAGTATAGTCAAAGTGCACAAATAACCATTGATTATTAAACTCTCAAAGAAATTTACTCACGTGTTTTTTTTTCAAAGAAATTTACTCACGTGTTTTATTCTGTACTACGGCTTGCCCCAAACAGGGAATTTGTTAGTGAAATTTTTGTAACTACTTATGTAAAGGCCTGTTGTGTTATGCTTTGAAAATATGCATGCCTTTACACAATCTTTGAAAGGTTATATAGTTTAATAACTTGCATGATCTGATGATGTTTAATATAATTAGAAAATGAATTAGCTTAAACACAGTATCAAGTAACCATGCTGTAGGTTGCCATGAATGGCCAACATTGACCTAGCCTTTTTCTTAATACATGCTTCTCACCGTGGGCGACTCCGAACAATGGAGGATCTCATGGTATGTACTTATGTACATTGGCTGAGGGAATACCATTTCTTTGTTGTTTATCAAGTGCTGCAAATAAAAACAAATATCTACTCATACGGTATTCTAAGTTGATACAGCTTTTTTACATAGCAGGGTCTAATACTGTCACTCTTCAAGGGTTGCTCAATATAGGTCAACGGGTGCCAGTAATTCTTGGAAAATTTATATGCTTATGTGATAAAAATAGTGCTTTTACAGTGAAGGTATAGACATTTGAATACTCACGATATGAATGAAAATATAAGAAACTTATAATATCCATTCATTCTATGAAGTAAGTTAATTTATTATTCAGTATGCAGTTAGCCTACTTGTTTGGTGAATTTATTTTTTCATCACAGTACCTGACTGTATAACATTTATGTATTTCCAGTTACATTATGGAGTTAGTGCGGATTAAAAACTTATATTCTTTCATTGATGCATCATGAATAATATGTAAATATCATAATTTAAAAAACTTATCTGTAACATGTATACTACGATTTTAACACAGTTTAGGGCCGCTTTCATTTAAATACCTACGACTTGTGTTTGCTGGGAGAAATAACTTACTTTAGTACTACCTTAGATATTGTCTGTGAATTTTTAATGCATCACAACCTAAAAGCAACTATCAAGATTTACTGGTGATAACTGTGACTGAAGTTTCTTGCATTTTCACTAATATTAGATTAAGATAGATACTTTAAGAATACAAGCACAAGCAATATCATGACTTAGCCTTTCTTAAGAAAAAAATATTTAGAATTATTTTTGCTTAGGATAAATACACCCTGGAATATATATTTTATCATATCCCTTTCTCTTCAGGAGCAAGAGTTGGAAAAGCAGAAATTGCTCTTCCACCAGGCTCGTCTCTCCAACCGTGGAGTAGCTGAAATGGTATTGCTCCACGTATCAGCTGCTAGAGGTCAACCAGGAGACATGGTGATGAAAACTTTATTGCTTGGTATCTCGATCCTCAGAGGAGGCAATGTTGATGTTCAGGCTGTAAGTACAGCTTCAATCATTATATTAATATGATGCTGATTTTTCATTTATTTAGCACTTCCTCCAGACTTTTTCAATCATTCTTTTAACTGTCTTCTCTTCTTCCTTTACTTTCGTTTTCTCCATGTCATTTTTCATACTTCTCTCTGTTACCTTTTCTCTTTTCATTTTCAACTCTGCCACTACTGGCTATTTTTCTCTTTACCCTGTTTTGTTCATAGCTTTACTTGTCTTTGGAAGAGCAAAAATATATGTAGAGGGTTCTCGACGTACGTCAGAGTTCCGTTCCTGAAACCCGATTTTCAACGAGTTGGAACACATCTAAATAATTTACAGTACAGTATTACAGACCTTTATTCCTGTACTCTTGGGCTCTGGAGTAGGCATTTCCTCTTCCTATTAAAGAATTTAGCAGCTCTGTTACATCATCAGCCCCCATCTTAAACTTCAGGGGAAAGTTCACAACATTTCAGCATTAGCCTCTTTACACATCAAATACAGTATGTACTAAAGTCTAAAATAGATGGTTAGCCGGAATTGACTATCTTTCCTTACAAGAACTTCCATCATGGTTTGCGATAGCATGGTTTGGGCACCCTATCAAATTTGCCTCATCCATGTCCATTTCAACCACATTTTAGAATTAGCCTCTATCCATACTAAATACTGTATACTACAGTAAGCAGACGGCTCACTAAAAATGGCTATTTCTTTTACAAGACTTTCCTTCATGGTTTGTGATAGCATGGTGTGGGCATGCTATAAAGCTTACTTCATCCGTATGCTCCACACTCAAAAAATAAAAGTGCGCTGGAAATGTATATAAGATTCACAGGGATAAACCATTGATGCTGGTCATCCAGTCAAAGCACAAATAACCTTTCCATTTTGCCACAGTCGAACGACTTAACCCCAATGAAAGAGCATGAGAACAATATGGTGTACAAGCGGGAACTGTGCAACTCTTCATCCTCAGTCTAATGCTGTTTGATGATATATTCTTTCACCACGCTCAACAAACTGTTCCACATGAAGATCCTATTTACAACTATGTATTTTGTAATTTTGTAAATGACTTCAAGCTAGGTTCTTCACATAGCCAAATACATAAACAAATAAATAAAATCATTAACTTGATATACTGTACATGTTTACAGCTATGCCACGTGACGATGTATTCGTCCGCCAAGCTCAACAAACTTTGTTGCATGAAGATCGTATTAACGGCTATGTATTTGGTAATTTTGTAAATAAATTCAAACGAGATCCTTCACATAGCCAAATACATAAACAAGTAAGTAAATAAAACCATTAACTTGATATATACATACACAACAATGCTGCGTAATGATGCATCCTTCTGCCACTCTCAACAGACTGTTCAGCACATGAAGCTGGTCTTTGCAATGCAAACCACATAGGTCAAGATAATTATTTATATATGATTTAATGGAGCTGTGTCGTAGCGATGAAACATTGTATGTTTTAGGACATCATAAACCGAGGACCCCCTGTACTTTACTCTGTAGAAACTTAACTCTCATTTTTGTCCTGTTGAGATATCTTCAAAATTTCTAAAGCAACTGCTTTCCCCATACCATCTAAGAACATCATATAGAGGTATTGCTTTCATGTGTTGTTTCTGTATAGAACTTTGGCATTATAAAACAATGTCATGTGGTGTAAATAAGTGCATGAGATTTGGAAACTCAGATTTCATTAAATTGCTCTGTTATATGATCATTTAATAGTTTCGTAGATACACCTACCTTAAAAATCAAGGTAATTTGCATATTGTGTGATGATTGGGTTTCCTCTAAGTGAAGAATTAAGTGTTTTATGCCTCCCATGGGCCATTCTCTCTTACTTTGCTTTTTCTTCTTTATATTGTTATGGAGATGGTTGGGTCATATCTGCCTCCCAGACTTCATATCCATTCTCTTCTATCACCTCCATTATCCAATAAATGTTGTAAAAGTCGACTAAGTAAGTGAAGCAACGGGACTAGGAATCCCCCCTTCCTATATTACTGGTACTTTTGTGGGGAGTAAAGGCATACAGAACCCCAGTCAGAAGCCTAGTATTTGTGTGTCTAGTTGTGCAAGGTTGTGGATCGAGTGAAAGTAAAACAGAGGAAATTGGTAGCAAGTTTGTGAAAATAAAGATAGATGTGTTAGCACTGAGCAAAGCAATGGTTATTGGTAGTATGTTATTTGTGTGTTTATTTGATTATATATATATATATATATATATATATATATATATATATATATATATATATATATATATATATATATATATATATATATATATATATATATATATATATATATATATATATATATATATATATATATATATATATATATATATATATACACAGGGGGTTCACGTTTAACATCAGGGTTCCGTTCCTGACAGCTGACTAAGTCAGAATTTGACGTAAGTCGGAACACCTAAATTTGAACCTAGGGCCCCCAACCTATGTTAAAAATAAATCATATAACACACTGGAAAAAATGTGTGATTTTAGTCTGTGATAAAAAAAATACTATAGCTGAACTTAATTGTATTGCTTATCTTTAAAATGTATTAATAGTAAAAGTAAACTACAGTACAGTGCATTATAACTTACCTTTACTGGTGTGGTTGGCTTGCAACACTGGAAGGGCATTGCAAGGGAAGGAGAGACTGGCTTATTGGGAGGTGGAAGCTGGAGAGGCAGGTGCTGAGGAGACTGGGGCAAGTGAGTTTGGAGAGGCAAAAGAATATAATTTAGGTACTGGGGCAAGGGAGTCTATAAAGGAGGAGGCTTCTGAGGTAGGGGGCACAGGATCTTTTGGTGGGGGTTCTACCTTCAAGAAGATCTGGTCAAGGGTTAGTCTGGAAGGATACCGTCATCTTCTCCTCATATATTTCCTTGTAACTCCTCAGGGCTTCATTGATCCCTCTCTCCACCTTATTGTACCTGGCAACGTTTGGGTCCTGAGCCTCAACTTTACCAACAATTCTTCTGCCAAGTCAAACGATTCTTCCACTTCCTTGGTTGTGAATTTCTTTGGCCCTGGGCTTGGTAATTCTTCCTCCTCTTTAAGCATTTGCTTTTCCAGCTGAGTGAGGTCCTCTGTAGATAACTTCTCACCATGAGATTCCAGGAGCTCTTTTACATCATCAACCTCCACCTCCAATTGGAGCTCCTTAATCATGACAACTACGTTCTTGGTTACAGCCTCAACCATCTCCTCAAAGCCTCGGAAGTCATTCACAAAATAGCGGCATGCATTCTTCCATACACCATTCAGGTTCGTTTGCATCACTCCTCCCAAGCATCGCCAATATTCTTCACAGCATGAAGAATATTAAACGACTTCCAGAAGTCCTTGGGAGTCAGGTTCTTGTCCTTCTCCATTGCCCAGGGAGCCATAGTGATTGTTATTTGTAGGTAGTAGGCTTTGAAAGAGGCAATGACTCCCTGATCCATTGGCTGTAACAGGGAAGTGGTATTAGGCGGAAGGTAAATCGACTTTACATTAGGATGAAAGTCATCCAAATGGACTCGGTGACCAGGGGCATTGTCCAGGAGAAGCAAAACTTTAAAGGGCAGACCCTTGGAAGCATAGTACCTCTCCGTTTCAGGCAGAAAATGGTTGCTGAACCAATCCCCATATATTTGTAGGATTATCCAAGCCTTCTTGTTTGACTTCCAGATGACTGGCAGTTGACCTTTCCAAATGCCCTTGAGTGCCCTTGGGTTTTCTGCCGAATAAACCAACAAGGGCTTCAGCTTACAGTCTCCAGCAGCATTAACTCCCAAAAGCAAAGTCAGTCTCTCCTTGCTGACATTATGGCCTGGTGCTGTCTTCTTCTCCTTGGCGATCTACGTGCAACTAGGCATACGCTTCCAGAATAAGCCAGTCTCATCTACAGTGAATACCTGTTTGACACGGTAGTCCCCCCTCCCTTATTATCTTGGTTAATGCAATGGAAAACATTTTTGCTGCTTCCTCATCACCACTAGCAGCTTTCCCTTGCACTCTTATAGTATGCAAATTAGCATGAGCCTTAAAGCGATTAAGCCACCCTCTATTAGCAACAAACTCCTCACCTGCACTGCCTTCCGCCTTTTCTCTTTTCAAGTCTTCGAACAACATTTTAGCCTTTTTCCCAGATTAAAGTAAGGTATATTGGGATGCACCATCGATTTTGGTCTTCAAGGTAAAGCACTAACAAACTCTCTATCTTGATCACACGGTGACTACACTGCCTCGTGATCACAGTGGACATCATAGGGGTCGAACCTCTCACGTGGTTACGGATGCAATCTTTGTCCTCGATGATCATGGCCACGGTTGTATGTGCTAAACCAAGATTGAGGCGAATGTTGGTAGAAGGTTCTCCCTTTTCAGCATTGTTTACCAATTCAATTTTAATATCCATGGTGATGGCTTTTCTTTTCTTCATTGCACTGCCATCAGACCTATCACTAACATGCTTGGGAGACAATATGGTGGGTGGGAATAAAGTGAGCGTTGGTTCTTCTCCCTCTTCTAATGCCGCATGACGCCTGATTCTTACACGACGCTCAACAAACTATTTTAAATAAAATCGTATCTACAGCTATGTGTTTGTTTTTTTTGTAAATTCTATATAATCCTTCAATATAACCAAATATATAAACAAATAAATAAATAAAGCCATTAGCATGATAAATACGAATATAAGTGTGTATTTGAGTGTATTTCAAATAAAATCAAATTTACAACTATGTGTTTGTGATTTTTTTGAAATTCAATATAATCCTTCAATGTAACCGATTATATAAACAAATAAGTAAATAAAGCTATTAATATGAATACATCAGTGCTGCTAGCTGTGTATTCATCCGCCACACTCACAAGCTGTTTGGCGTGCAGTGTTTGAATTTACTGCACAAGACAGGTAGGTCAAAAAATTATTTTTTAATAATTTATTGATTATTTATTGGCCTCTGACATAACGGCAAAATGACGTAAGTCGGAATTACGTAATACGTGGACCTACTGTACATATATATATATATATATATATATATATATATATATATATATATATATATATATATATATATATATATATATATATATATATATATATATATACACTCACCTCTCGAAATACCATGCAATTAGGTTCTTAAAAGGCTCAGCTAATAAAAATTACGCGTAATGTAAAAAGTCAATTTCCATAAGGAATAATGGTAATAGGCATAGATAGGTTCCACAACTGTACATAAACACATTATGCCAAAGAAATAAGATAAGTAAAACATATTTTACAAGTAGATAACAAAGCTGAAATACCTGTAGTTATGTATATTAAAATACAAATAGTGTACAGTATTAAAGATATACAGATTTACAAATAAATAATGTACAGTAAACAAATTAACGAACTCTATTATGCGGTGGGCAACAGGCATGCTGTGACGTGCGTGGTGGCGGTAAGCACGTTATTTATGCTAAAGAAGAGGAGGGGGAAGCGCGAGAATGAACCCCTGTCTGCAAATTAAACAAAGATAAAAAAAAAATTAAGAAAAGCAAAACTAGAAAACTAAATTTTTTTTTCCATTATGCAATGCCTTAATTACTGTAAAATATATATATATATATATATATATATATATATATATATATATATATATATATATATATATATATATATATATATATATATTTTTTTTTTTTTTTTTAATGCATTCTACTCACTCTATATGGCCAGTGTGCCAACCATGGGGAACTTTAACCTGATTGGGGGAATTTGGGTGACTGATGGGGAAATGGGGAATTTTTGTCATTGATTTGAAATTCTCTATATTTTTATTTCATTCACCGAAATAAATATCTATGAAACAGAATATTTCTATAACTATCATAGCATGATAAAATTAGATTTCCTTTTCAGAGTCCCATCCCCAAGCAGATGCATGTAATAGGCATAGATAGGTTCCACAACTGTACATAAACACACTATGCCAAAGAGATAATGTTCCTTCCATTGCGCCTTTGGTTGTTCTATTTCCTAGTATAATTAATCCTAATCAGTTCAATGAGATAGGTGGAGAATGGAGAGTACTAAAAAATGCCGACATCAATGTTGGCTTTTGCTGACTATGCATCTGGCTTATGTAATATTTGTAAAAATAAAAAATAACAGGAATATCAGTGAAGATGAAGAAAGGTGAGTAAACCAGCTCTTTGGTCACAGTTACGATGTACTTTGTTTTTATAGGTCTCTGTACAGAAGGTCTCTATATTTATAAAGAATTTATTATTGTTCCATTATTTGATTGAAATGAATTTATGGTAATGGGGAATTTTTGAAGGTTTGGGTTAATTTTATCCTGTTGTCTAGGGAATTTCGGACCAACCCACCTGGCACCACTGGTGATGGCGGTGAGCACGTGACTTAAGTGGTAGGAGAAAAGGAGGGGACTCGGTAGAATGAACGTCTAGCTGCAAACGTCAACAAAGATAAAATAAAAAGATGAACAAAAGCAAGACTAGAAAACTCATTTTTTTAGTTATGCAAAGCTTGAATATAATAATGTAGTACAGTATTAAAGATATAACATAAAATAAACGTAAAAAAATTACACAGGTGTACTCACTCTATATACGATGGGCAACAGGCATACTGGGACGAGCGGGGTAACGGTGAAGAGGTGACTTAAGCAGTAGGAAAGGTAGGAGAAGGGGAGGAGGAAGGGGGGTGCTAACCCCTGGTTGTAGTTGGGGTTTATACTGGGTGAAGAGAGAATGAAACACATGGCAGCATGGCGGGAAACTGCCTCTGAGACAGTCGCTTAGTTACTAAACTGAACTATTTTTTTCTGCTTTTTCTCGCTCGCGTTACTCACACATTTCGATTTTTTTTACTATTATTTTCAAGAGGCGTTATTCCAAGTTTGTTTAGTATAAATACTCGTAAAAAGTGAGATATATATATATATATATATATATATATATATATATATATATATATATATATATATATATATATATATATATATATATATATATATATATATATATATATATATATATATATATATATATATATATATATATATATATATATATATATATATATATATATATATATATATATATATATATATATATATATATATACGGAAGCTCCCATACTTACATACAACCGAGTTACAAACATTCACAGATACGAACATAAACCTACCCATTATCTACCCAAGTATTAATATATGTATTACAGTATTGCACTGTATTATGGCATTATTGTTACTGAATTGATATTCATTAATGTTGTATACTTTATGTTTTATGTAGTAGCTAAGTGTCTTTAACCTAAGTACTAGGCAGTACTGGATATGTATGTACTGTACAGTACTTATTTTTACCTAAGCACAACTTACGAACAATTCTACTTACGAGCAGACTTCTGGAATCTAACTCGTTCGTAAGTTGGGGATTGGGGAGTGTCTGTGTGTGTATATATATATATATATATATATATATATATATATATATATATATATATATATATATATATATATATATATATATATATATATATATATATATATATATATTGTGTTATATATATATGAATACGTTTTGCATATAAACACCCAAAATGTGTTTATTGAACATTCCTTATATTACTCCAAATTATTTTTAAGACAGTGATATTTATCAAAATTGTGTCTATACTGAAACAGTTCTATATCATGTATATGCACACAGTCGTAAGATGTATAGTTACCTTACCTAGTATCAATGACCACTAAGACATTAAAAATACTGAAGATATTTTTTTTTTCTTTTAATATTTCAGGCCATGCTGACCTACCTCAAAGAGAAGAAAGATGCCTCGTTCTTCCTCTCCATTGCAGGTCTCATGAGTTCTTGCTCTGTATTGGATTTGGATGCCTTTGAGAGGAATACAAAGGCTGAAGGTCTTGGTGTAGGTGCTGATGGATGTGCTGGTGAGAAGAACATGCATGATGCCGAGTTCACTTGCGCTCTGTTTAGATTTATTCAACTTACATGTGAAGGTCATAACCTAGGTAAGTTAAGTATATTACATGTGTTTTGTGTTAAAATCTGCACATGGACATATAGACATACTTTAAGAGACTTATTTTTCAATGCTAGGGATATTACAAAACAGAAAATGTGACATGGTACTCTAAACAGACTGTGTATGTTATAAGTGAGTGATTAGTAATAATTTGTTAATACTGTATTACATAATTAATGATGTACTCTTTGAATAGATTGGCAGAATTACTTGAGGACACAAGCTGGTAATACTACTACTGTGAATGTGATCAACTGCACCGTTGATTACCTTCTGCGTCTACAGGAATCCATCATGGACTTTTACTGGCATTACTCTTCCAAGGAAATCATTGATCCTGCTGGAAAGGCAAACTTCTTTAAAGCTATTGGTGTGGCCAGCCAAGTAAGATTATCAATATATTATTTTGTTTTGCAATTAAAAGAATATCATACTTGCCTAATAAAACTTGATCAATCCCATGTGCAAGGTCTGAAGGAGGGTACCAGTTTATATGATAATCTGCTCTAAATAAATGAACGAAATTAGAATAGAATCAAGTCCCCCCACACTAATTTATGAGTTCTTGCTTAATGGGTGCAATATATACAACACTAAATTTAATTTCAATCTTATTTCTCTTCACTGACTCCTATGACAATTTTGTTTCTGTTTAGCATTTTACTTTTTTAATATGATTCATTATATATAATTTCATACCTACTGATGGCCAGACTTCAGTATATCTCTCCTTTTATATGC
Organism: Halocaridina rubra; assembly: GCA_037179515.1. Lineage (NCBI taxonomy): Eukaryota > Metazoa > Arthropoda > Malacostraca > Decapoda > Atyidae > Halocaridina > Halocaridina rubra. Next base: position 328,069 of record JAXCGZ010022643.1, on the reverse strand, counting down.
AGGTCTTCAATACACTAACTGAGGTCATCCAGGGTCCTTGTGTGGGTAACCAACAAACCTTGGCTCACTCCAGATTGTGGGATGCTGTGGGTGGTTTTCTCTTCTTGTTTGCCCACATGCAAGATAAGCTCAGCAAGCACTCCTGTCAGGTTGATTTACTGAAAGAGCTCCTCAACCTTCAGAAAGATATGGTCATTATGATGCTTTCCATGCTTGAGGGTAAAATCAGGTTGTTGAGATTATACAGAAGCTCTCCTACTTACGAACAACAGAGTTATTAACATTCACAGATACGAACAAAAACCTACCCATTATCTAGTAACGTATTATGTATGTATTACTGTACTTACTGTATTATTATTTATCATTACTGTAATAGATTCATTATTACAGGATACTTCCTGTTTTACGTAGTAGTTAAGAAGCAGTAGAGAGGACTGTACTTATTACACAAGGTTCCAGGACCTTTTGTTCCAAATATCTCCATTGATGAGAGTGATAGAGAGATTCTTTTCCCAAAGACAAAAACCAGGAAGTTCCACTTCCTGAGAGGTCCAAACATATTTTTCTAAAATATTGTCTTCAGCAATGATTGTTCTGTACTCCCTCTGCATGTTTGTTTTTCCAAGTTTGATAATAATTAATTGGTAGTGAACAACTTTTTGAATATTTCATATGTTGATGAAACATCAGTGTTACACACCAAGTAAAATACAATCTTTGCAGTGTGGCACACCAAATACAATACAATCTTTGCTGAACACACTTTTTTGGAAAAGTGTCTTCAGTTTGTATTCCAAGGCAAAAGACACTTCATTGTTGTAGACATTTCTGGAGAAGAGCTATTAACTCTGGGAGAAGAATCTCTCTATCACTCTCTTCAATAAGTATATATGACACAAAGGGTCCTGGAATCTTGTGTAATAAGTACAGTCCTCTCTGGTGCTTAACCAATATATCTACTCATGAACATATTAAAATTAATACTAAATACTTTATGTTTTATGTAGTAGTTAAGTGTTTTTAACCTAATTACTTAACAGTACTGCATATGTATGTACTGTACAGCACCTTTTTACCTAAGCACAGTTTGCAAACAATTTTACTTATGAATGGACTTCTGGAACCTAACTCGTTCGTAAGTTGGGGAGTGTCATATTTTATACATAAGAGTTATAGAGAAACCTCAAATATATATAGATTTGGTGATTTAAATACTAATATTCTGGCCCTGAACAAAGCTGATATTTTAATAGTTTTTGTAAAGCTCTCATTTTGTTTGCATTTAAATAAAAACAGACTATGTTCTGTGAGTATGGATTATTGTACTTGTATATTAAGTTTTTGATTTTAGATTGTTTTTATAGGTAATGTTGTGAATGGTACAATTGGTAAGCAGATGGTTGACACCTTAGTGGAAAGTGCATCAAATGTCGAGGTCAGTTTCCTATCTTAACTTTGATTTAGAATTTCTAAAAATAGAATTATTGTGCTATATACTTCTCTGCATTTCTTATATATAACTTTCTTACCTTTTGGGTGGTCCCAGAAAACTTCATGTGGAAAGACAAAATATGTTATTCATGTATAATAATCATGGCTTGCAAATCAGTTAAATTTTCTTTTTGAATTAAAAAAAAATACAAAGGACCTTTACCTGACACTAAAAAATCCATCTTCTATATAATATTATTCGTAATAAATAAGATGTTAGAAAATCAGACATATACTTTTCAGCTAAACACTTTCATAGATTGTTGCAATTAAAACTGGTCTGCACATCAAATGACGCAAGTTCAAGCCCGCTCATGCCATGTCTGTGTCTTTATGCACAAAAACTATAATCCTCCTTACAAGGGGGTGGCTGAGGCACATCTAAAACTTGACTCTTTGTGGGAAGATAATACAAACTGAATTAACAGAAGCAAGGGGATGATAGATGCTACTTCTGTTCCTTCCGCATCTTTGACATAAGTAAAAGAGTTACTTTATTACCATGACACCAGGTGGGCTTCATCTTTAGTCTTTTGGTTTTGCTGAGCAGTTTTAAACTCATCAAAGCCACAGATAAGCTTTCTTTGTTGCAGGCCATCTCTTTCCTCTAGTGGACTTCCATGAAGCCAATATAGACTACAGCAATGGAAAATAGATCCCCAGTATATTGTTCATAATAATATTGTCTGTTCATTATCCAATCATATGTGCCAGACAGGATTTCTTACTCTCACCATGATGTATGATGAATATATGATTTGATTATTTTTTCTAAAATGTTTCGCATTGGAGTGGCATCGGTAAAAGGTGTAGGTGACGAGCATAATTTTACACTGTATATTCTAATGTGTATCATAACTAAAACAGAATTGCATTACAGATTATAAATGATGTAATATTCGATCCAGAAATCTTCTAGACTACACATAATAATGTTTCTTTCAGATATAGCAGTGAAGTGGTTGATTTCTTGATTTTGTATACTCCATTGTAAATCAAGAATATCTGGATTCCAGCATTAGGTTATTTCACATAGAGACTGATATACAGTATTCATAATGGCAGATTGCTATGTTTTGGCATTTGAGAGGTAAAAATAGTTTGTACCTCTTAATAACTTTCACAGTTTAAAAAGGATCCTTCATTACCAAATTCAGTTACACTGCAATTGGAATATGTAGAAATAACAAGGGCAATATTTCAACCAAAACACACGCAGTCTTAGATTAAAGATTTTTTTTTCTAAATACATCGAAGAAAAGGGGACCAGAGAGGATTAGAAGAATACTACAAAGGCTAGATTATAATGTTTATTTCTCCTTTGTATTTCACCTCTCAATGCAGATGATAGTTCGTTTCTTCAACCTTTTCTTGAGGCTTAAGGAAGTGACTTCTTCAGCATCATTCCAGGTAGATTTAGGGGTCTTTACACCTCTGTCACTCTTCCTTCCAAGTCCTGAGACCACTCCGCTCGAGTAGCCATTGCCAGAAACATCACATGAAACATTCTTACTCTCTTTTCTTACCATTTTCCAAACTCCCAAGAGAGCAGAATTTAAGACAATGCTCATCATTTTCTTTTATGTATGATGTCTGTTCTATCATCTTTTCTTTGACTCTTACTCTGTAAATTTCATTATTAACTCCATTTTTAGTTTTCCCTTATCATTATTTTTCTGGAGTAACAAGAATTAGACATACAGCTCCAGGCTTATCCAATCCTATGTTTACTGTAAATAGACAAGAGGAATTGACTCCTACAAACCAGCATAACATGACCGGGAATAGCTGGCTGTAGGTGATGTTAATGGTGATATTAGACTGCATGGGCAGTGGTCTTAGGAAGTGGCCATCGTGCTGATCTTTATAATTTTTTTCTCAAGTATTGTAACCTTTAAACATTGTTACCTATCATGCACCCTGGCTATGAGGGCCTAGGCACGCTTCTATGTCCAAACATCTGAGTGTCCCTGCTCTTACCTGCCGGGTGTTTGTTCCACATTCTGCTTAAGTTTTCCCTCATTCCCTGGTTTGACTATGCCCTTGGCTTATAGTATTTTTGGACATGCTTATACATTCTCTCATCCATTGTCTTGTGATTCAGCCATTTGTCCTTACTTACTATATAATCATATTTACTTACGCTTTTCCCTTTTATCTTCTGGTCTCGCTTTATGATTTGAAAATTCCATAACACACAAAGGTTTTGCTGACACACGTAAATAGTTCATCAGACACACTATAATGTTACACTCTTCAGCGGATAATTTTGTCTCTTCTCTGGTTGACTGCAGCTGTGGTTCCAACTTCAAGCAGCAGAACTGGCACCCGGCGATGCTCACCACAGTAATGACTTGGAATGCAGCTGTTCCCAATTTTAATTGCTTACTGACTGCAACTTAGCAAAAAGCAATACTTTTCAAAAATATTTTTTATTCTATGCAAAGGATTAAAAGAATTTTTGTTTCCATGTAAAAACTTAAGTTGGAGAAAATAAGTCTTACGTTCATGTACTTCAGACAGAATATTTAGTTGCAGCAGATGGAGTGATGTTATAGAGAACAGGTGTCATTCCAAAAACAGACGCAATCTCTAAAGTTTTGTTATTCTAACCACAATTTTTGGGAAAAATATTCTTATGTGTTGGTTTTCCATTCTTTTTTTTTCTTTGCAATTCTAGCTGATTCTGAGGTACTTCGATATGTTCCTAAAACTGAGGGATCTTACCAGTTCAACTACTTTCCAGGTTTGTAACCTCCCACCTCTTCCCATCCTGCCCAGTACCCTAGACACCAGTCCCATGTAGAAATATTCATTTTAGTACTATATATGAAATAACTGTAGAAAACTTTGAAAAGTAGTAATTACCTCTAAAGGACAGTAATGTATACTTCGACTTAATGTCTTGGTATAAATAAATGATTACTGCTTTTTATTTACTCGTTAGTAACATACAGAAAACTTCTTATTAGTAAATAGCATAACATATTGTAGATAATGCAATCTTTCAAATTGAATATTACTGAATTACTAAAGTTTTCAGGATTTTAGATCAATTTCTTGTTTTGACAATTGTAAAATTTATGTACATGATATATACTTTAAAATACATTCATAGAAAGTGTACATGAAATTATAATTATGAATGATGAAAATTACTAAGTACTCAAGAAAAGATAGACTGCTTTTTAACTATAAAATTATTTCCTTTCATCATCTGCCTCTATTGTCTCAAGCATTGGCATTTATATAAGTTAATTTGCCAACTGTTTTATGCATGTTATTGTGTTTTTACTTTGATTTTGTGTCTACCTATAGGAGTTAGGATCTTTACAGTGGCAAAGGGTCTATTATAAAGTGCCAGGCGAATATTCCTTTTCCTATTTTCATGCATGTCTTCATTAGATCCCTGTTAATTGGTTATAGAAAGATTGAAAAAGGATAAATATTTAAGTTATGTGTTGTGCCGACATTGCTTAGTAAAGAAGGAATAGCTAGAATTAGCTCTGCAAATTTTTGTTTTCTTAAAAACGAATACCCTCATAATGGATAAGGAGTTCACATTTTTTGAGTAAGTATCGTATAAATTACAATACACGTGGACACTTATCTTGAGCATGAATGCATGCATGCATGCAAACGTACAATATAAGGCTTTGTTAGCATGTTTGTTATTTCAAACCGTCGCTAATTTCAAAATGAGTGTTTTATTGCAAATGAATTGTTCAGTATTTTCTGTTTTCAATTTCGTGTATTATTTTATAAACGTAACCATCCCTTGTACTTTTAAGCAAGAAGTAATATTATCATTAAGGCATTGATACAAATTTTTTTATTCACCGATATTGTGTTAAACATTTCTGTTGGTAAAGATCTAGATGATTTATATTGAACAAATATGGTGTCCAGTGTGTTTGAATAGAGCTGAAAAACATTCAGATTCAGAGATCAAACCTATCAGGAAGAATAGAAGGATCAAGTACCCTATCTGGTTGGGAAATAGAAAATTATTGTCCCTCAGTCATCACCTAAAACACATGTACTACCTTGTGGTGCATTTTGGTTTTAGGTTGAATTACAATCCGTAATTGTACTGAAATAAAAGATAACTGATATGTGCGAGCTGATGACATTAGGAAATTTAGGCAAGCGTGAATGTCATATTATTTTAATTGCATATTCCTTTCCTTTTTCTGTTTATCTTCATGCAGTCTGTCAAGAATCTCTCACTCCGATTGAAGTGTAGCAATCTAAAACTAAGTTGCTCTAAAAAGAGAGACTGACCATAGCTTCAGTCACGTCACATTTTTACATTAATTATCCATTTCACAGGTTTTACATTAACGAGGAGGTTGTGCCCCAACTCACGGATAGTTCAGAAAGAAATACGCCTTCCTTCCTTTACTTTTGTTGCCACCCTCGTGCCCATTATTCAGTATCTTGACAGCTAGTTGATTTTTTTTTTATTTCGTGGCGAGATTTCAATGCTCATCATGGTTCTTGGGACTCTTAAGCATCACACCCTGCTGAAACTACCCTTGAAGTTTCTTCTTTACTTTCTCTTTCTTCTTGATTTCATATGACCTTCATACATGTTTTTATGTCCTGTGTGGTACATTTTCTACCACTGATTTATTTACTGATATGTCTCTTCAGACCAGATCTGTGCTACTCTTTCATACTGCAGGTGTCCCTAGTTTCGCAGCCAGTCAAGTTTTGTGGTAGGTAGGTAGATCCACGAAGACTTCCTTTAGCCTGCGTGGATTTGACATTTAGTCTTCTGCTTTACTTTTTGAGGGCACCTTAGAAGAAATTCTAGGTGAATGTCATGAATAAGTATGTATCTTATACTTTCTAAGGCAAATAACAGAATTTCCTTAGAGAATTGTGTCCCTTCTTGGAAGGAACGTAGTTTCTTTGCTCTTGCAAAGAGGAGACGTGCTAGGGTCAATTACGTCACCAGAGTGGTATTCATACAAAAGAGCTGTCGCTGTTTGTAAAAGGGTAATATGTTCTTCAAAAGAGGTTTTTTGACATTCTTATCGTTCTGAGTTGTCAGCCCAATCCTTCTTCTCTCAAGCTTAGGAGGACCTGAGAAGTTTCATGGGAGAGTTTCACCACTTTTATTTTCTTGATAATGAAAATCTTTTAAGGCCTAAATCTTGTACTCCCATTCAAGGGAGTATTATGGCATGAGGTATTTGTAGCACTTAGTGACTTATGAGGTAAAATATAATGAACCCCACTCTACTCTTGGGTTAGGTCCCTAGTGGGGGCCTTATGAATTTTTACTCTATTTGTTCCCTCACTATTGTAATTTCATCCTTAATTGTGTAACAACAGCTGTGAGTGTCTTGTACTTTATACTCTAAGCATGCCTTCATCTTACCTCTCCCAGTAATTAGGAAGGAGTCATGATAACTTGGATCATACTGTCCCATTCAAAAAGTATTTGAGAAATGATATTTCCGACATTTGTACTTATAAGGCTGTTATCCTATGTGATCTTATGGAAAGGATGGTAGTCTTTGACATTTCTTTTGATACTGAAAATACTTTTGATCACATTTCTCACATACGTGGCCCTGTTTAAAGTCTCATTTTGGTATTGGAAAACAACTTTACACTGAGAGGGTCTCATTGTTGGGGTCTCTCAGAGCCGGCTAATGTTAAATCAAGTGTACCATGAGGGATACTATTTTGTCCCCTCCTTTTTTTGGTTTTTCTAGGTAATATTTCTCTGGCAAATATGTTCATTGGTCAGGTTTTGCAGATATTTTTTATTATGTTAATGGATACACTTTGATATAGCATGCAGCCAGCTCTTGATTTTTGCAGAGATTGGACTGTTGATTAGGGTGTGAATATTAATGTTGAAAATTGTTGTCAGTCACTGTGTCCTGTGACCACCAACACCCTCCTTTGATCTTTCGCATATTTCAAGGCAACCTGATATAAGTTTCTTGGTTTGGTATTTGAGTGTCCTCTCCTTACATAACAACTTCACACTGAGGAGTTTGTTGTAAAGAGTCACCAATGTCTCAGTGTCATACATGCCTCTTCTGGTGTATGTTGAGGTGTGGACAACAAGACGTTAATGACACTACAATATGCTGTAGTAAAAGGCCCTGGTAGTTAAACTTTATTGTCCAAGCTAGCTGTTGCTAAAAATATTGCACAACCTGTGATTTTTGGAGTACACCATTATGCAACAACCCTTTCCTTGTGATGTTACTGTATGGAAATTTTGGTGGCTGAAGACTGGATCTTATCTATGTCTTGAATTCCTAGTTGTATTGGACATACCAGGCATTAATGAGTGAGGAAGATATTAGCCTTTGATAGGGCCATCAGTTTTTCTATGAACCTTTTTCTTTTCCCCAACAACCACTTGTGTTCCTCTTCAGTTCATTTTCAATGTAGATCTTATAATTCAGGCTACGAATGCACAACTCTGACATACTTCAAACACTCTTTGCTATAATGATGTTTTTCTTGCTCTTTCCATATATATATATATATATATATATATATATATATATATATATATATATATATATATATATATATATATATATATATATATATATATATATATATATATATATATATATATATATATATATATATATATATATATATATATATATATATATATATATATATATATATATATATATATATATATATATATATATATATATATATATATATATATATATATATATATATATATATATATATATATATATATATATATATATATATATATATATATATATATATATATATATATATATATATATATATATATATATATATATATATATATATATATATATATATATATAAGTCCTAGGTTCGAGTCCCGGTCGGGGTAAAAAATGATTCATGTTTTCACATATGTAATGTGCTTATTTGGATATTTCATGGCCCGAATGAGATTGGGAATTGAATTAAATGCTAAAATGAAGCCACGAGTGAGGTTGGGGAATCTGTAATATGAACATAGTGGCATTCAGTTAGAATACGTTCATTCCTAAGTATAGCAGATATAAGCTATAAGGTTGGATTCCTTTTAACCTTCTGTGGTGTAGTGGTAGCGTCTTGACTTAGTAATCATAAGTCCTAGGTTTGAGTCCCGGTCGGGGTAAAAAATGATTATATATATATATATATATATATATATATATATATATATATATATATATATATATATATATATATATATATATATATATATATATATATATATATATATATATATATATATATATATATATACACCCGGGCTTGGGGCCGGCACCAAGTTGAGGCTGGCTTGCCCCCCTCAGTGGCTGGGTTCTTCACTTCATCTAGTATTCTTTGATAATATGAACGACTTTGATGAATGTGGCTTGATCTCTGGCATCACAGGTTTGAGGACTTCATGGTGTGTTTACATCTTGGGCATTACTGCTTGGCCGCTCATATGCACCATGTATATTTCGTGCCAGATCCATTTTGAGATGCATATCCATATCCATATCGTAGTGTCTGTAAATCAGACACTCTGGTTTACAGAGAGTGTCTGAGTGGGACATCCACAATTTAGTTAATTTTAATGCCTCCGAAACACAGTTGCTGGCTGTTATTTTATCTCCTCCTCCTGATAGCCCTACTGTCTTCAAAAACAATGAATTTTACCTTCTTAATTCTATTTACATATTAGGAATTTAGACTCTCTAACTTGTCTTGGAGGAATCAAGTAATTCAAATTCCTAAAATTGCATCTAAAATATTGGGAGTGCTGTTTCGTTTTCAACATTGCTTTGCCTTTCCTCAGGTACTAGAAATCTATAAAGGTCTTACTAGTCGCTGATTAGGATACTACTCTCACATCTGGGGTGCTCCTTCTTATACTTATCTCTTTGACTGGGTTGAATATAATGCCATCAGAGTCATCAGTGACCCTTCTCTAACTTCTAACCTAGATTATATTTCTCTTTGCTGTAAAGTATCATCCAATTGTCTTTCCTATCTATGTTACTTCCATCTCTGTTCTTATGAATTGGCGAATTGCATCCATTCCCCACTGGCGAGGCCATGTAGCATTTGCCAAGCGGCCTTGTCTCACATTTATTGTTTGGAGACTGGTAGCTCATGGACTGGTCTATGCAGTGATTTCTTCTTTAATTCCACCTCTGGGCCCTGGAATTCTCTTACTTCTTGTGTATTCCTTAACTCTTGTGACCGTTCTCCCTTCAAAAAGGTGATCTTTTGTCATCACAGGTCCTAATTCTGCTATATTTCTAGGTCCTCATTACATCTACTATTCTTTCATACTGTCATTTTTCAATTGTTCATCATTCTCTTATTTCTGCCTTGTCTTTAAAGCTTTTTTCCTTGTTTCAATGTTTTCTTGCTGCCTTGGGCTCAGTGAGGGTATTTTTTTGCCTGTCCCGGTGTTACACTCTTAAAGAAAATAAAAATGTACATATTGTGATGTCTCAGAGACCAAAGCACTTTGTTGTTTACTGTCATTGTTTTCATGAAATTTAGTTCTGCATTTGCATACTTTGCTTTCACTACAAATACTTGATGTAGTATCCATCTTCTTGTTATTGTAGTGGGTTGAATGACTTACATCTACACTATACTATAGCTCTATATAAGATCTACAGCTACACTATAGGATCTGCTGTAATGAAATTTTATCGATCTTCATGGAGAGATTCAGACTTGCAGTACTTTGGAGGATTCTTGGCAAAGCTTAAGGTTTTAGCCTACATACTGTACTCTCATTTGAGGAAATGTTGTGGCATAAGGTTATTGTGGCACTCATTGACCTATGAGGTGAATATAATATATTTCTGAATATGATAATTGGAAAAAGTACACTACTCTACTCAGGGGATAGGCTGCTGGTGGGTGCCTTATGAATTTTTACTATATTTGCCCCCTTACTATTACGGTTTCCTCCTTAATTGTGTAACATCAGCTAGGAAAGTCCTCTGCCTTATAATCTAAGATGCTCTCATCTTTCCTTTCTCTGTAATTAAGAAGGGTTTATCATAACTTGGCTCATGCTGTCCCATTTCCTTTCTTTCCATGTACAAAAGTAGTTGAGAAATTAAATTTCAAACATTTGTACTTATCAAGCAGGTTTTCAGTAGCCCTGTTCTCTGATTGATAAGTTAGCTTTGTTGGAACATGTTATCCAATGTGGTCTTATGGGATGGATGATAGTCTTTGTCATTCCTTCTGATACTGAAAATACTTTCAATTGCATTTCTCACATATGGGGTCCTATTTAAACTCACACTCTGGTATTAAGAAATAACCTTATCCTGAGAGAATTTATTTTTACAGGATAGAAAATGTCAGGCTCCAATGCTAGGGTCTCTTTCAGTGCCTGCTAATGTAATCTCAATTGTCCCAAAAGGGATAATGTTGCGTGTCCTCCTTTTGTCGGTTTTTCTATGTGATTTTTCTCAGGTACAAGAGGTTCGTTGTTCAGGATTTAGCTGATTTTTTATTGTAAAGAATATGCTATGATATATCACACAATCAATTCTTGATTCTTGCAGGGATTGGATTGTTTATTAGGGTGTGAATATTAATATTGTGAATAATTGTTAGCCACTGTGTCCTGTGATCACCGACACTTTCCTTTGGTTCTTTGCATACTAGGCATCTTTCTTTGTTGGGAATTTGAGTGGCCTCTCCTCACTCGGCAACATGGCATTGAGGAGTTTGTTGTAAAGTGTCACCAATATCTCAATGTCTTGCATGCCTATTCTGAAGTGTGGACAGAAAGACGTTAATGACATTACAGTGTGCTGTAATAGAATTATCTGGTAGGTAGACTGTATTGTGCAAGCTAGCTGTTGCTAAATATACTGCACATCCTGTGATATTTGGAGTAAAGTACACCATTGGGCAGCAACCCTCTCCTTGTAATGTTAATGTATGGTTTCCTCTTGATTGTATTATACTGATCTGTGTACACACAACATATATTTACGGCCATCCATGCTGATATTTTGGTGCCTGAAGACTGAAAATTTATCTGTGTTGATTTCCTGGTTGTATAGGACATACCAGGCATCAGTGAGTGAGGGCATTTCCCAGCCAAGGATGTGCAATGCCGCAGTTACAACAAGACTGGCCACTATGACGGATGTTGCAAGGAAAAGGACAGCTCTTCAGGCTCTAGTAGAGCATTTCCCTCTCCCCGTAAGAAACATGGCGACTGTTGTAATGTACGACGCATCGTTACATGCAATGCCATCACCACAGTGGATGAGTCATCACCTTCTACGGGAACTGACAGGACCTTCAAGAGCCCAACCAGCAACAGGATCCCCTCCTATCTGACAATCATCTAATGAGGAGTTTCGAGTCTGTTTCTGCTGATATCCTCCAGGATGCAGGGATGTCATTCATGGTAATTGCAGACAGATTGTCAGGCTGGCCTGTGGTTGTACCCTGCAGACCTGACATGATGGCTTTAAGAGTTGTCAGGATGTTCTGCAGATACTTCCGAGAAGTTGGTGTTCCCCTCCGCCTCAGGACCAGTGGAGGCCCACTGTTTAACAGCACTGACTTCCGGAATTTCATGGAACGTTGGAGCGTTCACCTTGTGATGTCATTGCCCCACTATCCTCAGTCAAATGGACATTTCGAGGCAGCAGTCAAGTCTGTAAAGCACCTCATTTTCAAGATGACACCCAATGGAAACATCGACTGCGAGGATTTCGACAGGGGTTTCCTAGAGCTACATAACACCTTTATGTCTGCAGGTCACTCTCCTGCCCAGCTGCTGTGTGGCCAACCATGCTGCTCCTGTGTCCCGGCCCACTCAAAATCCTCCTCCAAGGAATGGCAAACTCGGACCAAGGACTGACCATCGAACTTCCGCTGTCACTGAACAAGTCATGCGCCAGTGCGATTTCCATGCCCATCCCCTTGCCAGTTTGACCGTTCGCTAGCTCGTCCGGATTCAAGACCCAACGTCACTCTGTTGGAACAAGGTTAGAGTAGTTATGGGCTGCGGCAGGTCCAGGGAGTACGAAGTAAATATTCCCAGTGTATGAGTCTGGAGACGGAATTGTCGACATCTCCGTCCAGTGCCCTCTCCTAGTGTTGACCCTCTCCAGCATGTCTCTGTGGCCCCTTGCTCAGCATTGCAGAGTCCTGTAAATATTCCCCCCCACTGTACCAAGTCGTACTCATGTAAAAAAGAGTCAGCTCATAATGGTGCTCTGAGTGTGAGGGGAGATGGAGGTGTGGATATATGAGTGTTAAGTGGTCCTTTAACAAGCTGGTTGGCCACTTACGTACTCGGCAGTTAGCTGGTACGTTTTACTGATAGCTGATGACCAATTCGGCTTTTAGTGCCCTAGAACAAGAGATGCCATTGTTACAGTCAGAGAACGGGATAGTTTGTATCAAACAGTGATGGTGTAAATTGTCGAAAACATAACTCTGTTAGCTGATCTAGTATACTTTATAGTCAGTAGTGCATTAGCTGTAGTTGCATATCAACCTCGGACCCTGTTAGTCGTGTATCAGCCTCTTGGATTATTAGGCAAGCAAGTCTAGTGCCTCTCCCGTTTGCGTGAATGTAGAGTCTCTTTTGCATAGTCCCTTGTAAATGTATATACATAGTCTCTTGAATAGATACATGTATATATTTTCTCGTAATAGACTTTAAGGCCAGAACCGAGTGTTTCCTTAATAAGCTATATCAACACCTTTGAGGGGCCCCTCAGTTTTACTTTGAGCCTTATCTTTTCTCCAACACCCCCCTTGGGTTCCTCCTCAGTTTATTTTCATTCTAGCTTGTTTAGAGGAGTCACATAATTCAAATTTCTAAAACCGCATAAAAATATTGGAAATTCTATTTTGTTTTCGGGATTGCTTTTCCTATTTTTTTTTTTTAGTTTCTAAAATCGATAAATGTTTTATCTGTCCTTGATTAGACTACTACTCTCATATCTTCTTACACTTATCTCTGTGATAGGGTTGACTCTAAGGCCATCAGACTCATCAGTGACCCTTGTCTCACTTCTAATCAGGATTCTCTTTCTCTTTGCCGTAAGGTATCAACCCATTATCTTTTCCATCAATGCTACTTCCATCTCTGCTCTGATGAGTTGGCGAGTTGAACCTTCCCCTTCTTGTGAGTCTGTGTCACTTGCCAAGGAGCCTTGTCTCACAGTTCCTGTGTGGAATCTTGCTGCTTATTTATTGGTCAGCACAGATACTTCTTTCCTTCCACATCCAGACTCTGGAACTCTCTTCCTCCTTCTGTCTTCCCTAACTCATATAACCTTTATCTTTTCAAAAATATAATTTATTGTCATCTCAAGGCCTAATCCTGCCATATTTCTAGATCTTCATTATTTTGACTATTCTTGCAGCCTGTTTTTTTCTATTGTGTCTTAATTTCTTATTTTTGCCTTGTCCTGAAGCTGTTACTTTTTCTTTGTCTGAATGTTTTCTAGGTGCCAGGGCCTATTGAAAGTAATTTTATTGTTTTGCCCAATGTTACACTCATAAAAAATAAACAAATACATATTTTAATGTCCCACAGCCCAGAACATTTAGTTATTTACTGTCACTGTTATAATGGAATTCAGTTCTCCGTTGGCACACCTTGCTTTATCATACAAATACACGATTTATCCATCTTCTGGTCTTTGTGATGGGCTCAATTACTGCAGTGCTTTAGGGGATTCTTGTATAAGGTTAACGTTCTCAGTAGTATTTTCTCCCTAGCTATGTTATCATCCTTGAACCCTTTTGACGTGACTTGTAAGCTGACAAAGATTTGTTACCTGCACATACCAGAGGAAGAAAAAAGATGGCATAAATAGCTCATATTTCATGGTTTTATTTTTTTTTCTCAGATAACAGGTTCTTAGTAGTACAGTGATCCTTCGCTCTATCGCGATTCTTCTCTCGCGAATTCACTGTATCGCAATTTCTTTTGGCAATTTTTTTTTGTGGGTACATGCAAAATTATTAAAATATAAAAAAAATAAAATTTTCAGTATTTTCATTTTTTTTTATTGAAAAAAAATTTCATTATTTTATTGATAAAAAAAAATTTATTTCCCAGCCTACGAATAATAAAACAGTAAGAAATAGTAAAAAAAAACAAAAATTTGAACATGTAACTCTGGACCATAGAAAGTATGATACCGGTATCAGCGTTTCGGAAAACGCAAAGGGTCGCACCTACGTGAGCTAGCATATATTAAAATTTCCAGTAGTTTCATGATTTTATTAAAAAAAAAACTTATTTCTTAGCCTAAGAATAATAAAACAGTAAAAAATAGTAAAAAAACATAAATACTAACAGTATTGCACCATGTAAAATACGATACCGATATCAGCGTTTTGGAGAACGAAAAGGGTCGCACCTACGTGAGCTAGTACATATTGAAATTTTTATTATTTTATTGATAAAACAAGTATATCCTAGCCTAAGAGTAATAAAACAGTAAAAAATAGTAAAAAACATAAATTTAGATATATAACTCACAGTATTGCATCATGTGAAATACTGTCCGATAGTGTACAATGTATTGGGGTCGCACCTACATGAGCTAGCATATATTAAAATTTCCAGTAGTCTCATGATTTTATTGATAAAAAAACGTATTTCTTAGCCTAAGAATAATAAAACAGTAAAAATAGTAAAAAACATAAATACTAACAGTATTGCACCATGTAAAATACGATACCGGTATCAGCGTTTCGAACAAAGGCTCGCACCTACGTGAGATAGTTCATGGAATGCTATTGGCTGAAAGAGTGAGAGATGACGAATCACAGAATTGTTTTTCTGTATGTTCTGTATCATGGGGTCTGATTGGCTTTTTCATTGAAGTTTGGTTCTCCCACCATCTTCCATTGTCTCGCCTCACTCGTTCAGTGTAACTCACGTGTGCGCCGTTCACGTTGTGCTTATTAATACGTTTTGCTTGTAATTTTTTTACTCGCGTATTTCAACCCTTGCAATGCCTCCAAAGCATCCTTCATCTTCTAAGGCTTCTGGTAGTGAGCCTAGGCGGCAAAAGAAGATGTTAACCATAACAGATAAGGTGAAACTCTTAGATATGCTGAAAGAAGGAAAAAGGTTTACGGATGTCGGCCGCTATTTTGGCCTCAATGAATAACAGCCGTAAAGCTGTTATTGGCTGCGGAATAATTTCCTCTTGAGTCTACAAACGTCATTACCACCTCATTCACGGTAAGTTTACCTATCACGTACATATAAATTTACGTTGCATGCTGTTATTTATAAAGTAAAGGGTGGTTTTTTAACAGTGCAGGGAGGGTTTATACAGTAAGCGTAAAAATAATTGTAAAATACCTATGTACATGAGTGTGTCATGTCATTACCACCTCATTCACAGTAAGTTTATCTATCACTTTCATATAAATTTACACTTGCATGCTGTTATTTATGAAGTAAATGGTGGTTTGTTAACAGTACAGGGAGGATTTATACAGTTTATACAGTGTAAACGTAAAAATAAATTAAAATATCTATGTACATATAGGGTGATCCTACTTTGCGAAAATTCCTCTATCGTGCCGGGTCCCGGAACCTAACCTTCGCGATAAACGAAGGATCACTGTAATTATATGGTATAGCATCTTGAAAGTATCATATATAAATTAACTTCTCAGTCAGTAATTTTGTCAGAGCTCTTAATTTTTGAGCTAAAATGATGTTTTGCCCCTCAGTTTTCAAGGAAATAGTTAAAGGAAGTAATTTCCACCACACCTTATCTGTTGGCTCATTTTGATATATCTATATATAACATTGCATGTTCATTATTTATTTCTTGGTTGCATCTTTTCACTCATTGCATTATTTATACCAGATGAAAGACAAACACCTGTCCACAGCCAATTAAGTTTGCTTACCCTGCTTTGTGAAATGATTACTATAAAAAATGTTAGAATCCACAGTAGGGTACCAGCTTTGTCTTGAACATGCTCACAGTTATAGCATATGTAGCTACAAAATGAAGTCAACTCCAGGTCTCCACAACTGTATTTGTGGAAATGTATTTTTATACATCTAGTTTGTATGCTGTATGGTATTTTTCTGTCGGCTATAACGTTTATGGTATTTCATAATAAGTCGTCTGTAGCTTAGAAGAAAAATGACCAGGCTTTTGAAGTCTATTTTAATTATTAGACCACATAATTCTAATAATTATGATGTGACTGCCCTTTATTTTTTCTCCGATTTTTTATTATGTTATTGTGTGCTTCAAATTGTAAAGCCTATTCCAGCCAGGCTAATCCAAGGCCACAACCTTATTGTTTCTTGTGAGGAATTCGTGGAAGTTTTTATTATTCCAGTTCTCAGACGTCGTTTGTAAATACCCAGTATATCTAAGTTGATCGGCATAGTCTGCTTTGGAGCAGTCACTTACTAGCAAGATACACGTAAATATTCTGCTCAGTGCAGAATCTTCTCAGAGTTAAGTAAGAAGAAAGAAGATGTGAACTCCAAGTATTGGGAATTAATATTCACTTTGTATTCAAACAAACATTAGTTCCTCTTTGACAATTATTTATTCGATCCATGCCGGCACACTCATAAAAAAAAAAAAAAAAAAAAAAAAAAAAAAAAAAAAAAAAAAAAAAAAAAAATATATATATATATATATATATATATATATATATATATATATATATATATATATATATATATATATATATATATATATATTGTGATAAGAGTTTTCAAAAGGGAACTCATAAGATGCCTGTTTATGCATAAGTTTTCGTTGAAAAGAAAAGTCGAATACTTTATAAATAGAGTATTATATTTTTTTAAAAGTAAGGTATTTATTATAAAAAGTATTATAAAAAAAAATGTATTCACTTTGGATTTTACTAATACTACTATGGCACAAGCTTACGGCAGAAAAAAAAGAGAAAAACCATCTATTATATAAATAAATATTTGAAAAAAGTAACCTTTAATAACATTATTCTTGTGTTGCGACAGTTTGTATTTTGTCTCAATGAAATAACACAAAAGAAGGAGTAAGAAGTTGTATGAAGCAATAGCTTATGATAGTACTGGTTTTCTTGGCCACAATATTCGTATTGGCACAATCACCTTAACCCATTATCTAACATCCTTATTTCAATATCAGTGAGGGACGGCTGAGCTTATAGTGAGGTGTTTTTTAGAAATCTATAAGTCGTAACTGCTTAACAGAAAGACATTAGAGAGGATATGGCATTCCGTGCATTAAATTAAGTCTTATTGCAGTTAGAGAAAGAAATAATATCATTACTTCAGAAAGGATGTTTCTTATAAATTTTATTGTACGGTTGTAATAGACTTATGGCGATGAAATATAATTTATTATGTTTCTATACAGTTGTAACATATATAGCATAACTACTTAATCGCATGTTGTTGCAACAGTAAATCTAGTTATATTTTGGCAAAAAGTTATTCAGTGCATTCTAAATATAAGTAGGTTTTTGTGCTAAATGAAGATATTGTATTGTAGAACAGTTTACACATTTTTTCTTAAAATGTATACAAATAATCTGATAACCTTTCTTTAAAACAATGAAGTTGCGCGTTGTTACACTAAAGTATAGGAAATTTTATTAAAAGAAATCTTACTGTATTCCATGTGGCCACCATCCCCATTGTAATCCCATTATGTATGTGTTCAGTGACCCCAGCATGATTCATTGCATCCTTGGAATTGCTCAGGTTTGAGTTTGAAAAGCACCAGCTCTGTCTTACCCTTTTTCTCCGCATTCATGTCAAACTAAGATTTTCTGAACTATATTCTATCTTGGGGAATAGAAGGAAACTAAAGGGTGAGATCAAGTGAATAGGGTAAGTGGGGAATGATTACTGTGTCTTTTGAATAAGTGTCATGTGGGCAGGGTCATTATCCTGGTAAAGCTAATTTGTGTTATTGTAATCCTTTGGCCATATGTTCTGTATGATTTCCTTTACTACTTTAAAAACCATACACGAAAGCTTATTTTTAAAAACAAACTAGGGGAAGCAGTGTAAGGATGTACTAAAACCAAGTCTTGCACACCATTCATATTCCCTGATCATATTTGGTAGCACCTCTACCTTCGTCCATGTATACAATAAAATCCAATAATTTTAAGAGGTAAATCACAATTTGAGAACTTATAAAATTTGCCCAAAGTTTGTACACCACCAATTCGTCTAAAATTTCTAGTATATCTATGTGAAACGATTTATGTACTTAGTTATTAAAATATGCCAATTAGTCGTAGAGGATGTCCCACAGTAAGTTGGAAATATATAGCATGTTACTAGAAGTATTTATGGGTTTACTGCATATTTTATGTTTAAATGAGAAATTATATCCCTTTGAATCAAGCATGTAGGCAAAATTATGATAATACAATTGTTGTACCAGTGTTTTCAGAAGTTTGGGTACATCATTACCTTTTCTATCAGTTTTGTTTGAAAAAGAAATTGGGGCAGGAGGAATTACCAGTCTCTACTCCCCCATCATATTTAGACACTTTTTTAGACTCATTAAATAGGAGTGTTGAATTCTTTCTTCACCACCACCAGATATCCAATTTGGTTGTTTTCTGTAACACGTAGGGATTATGAGGGTAGAATTAAATGTCAGTTACCAATGAAAATTTTTGTTAATACTAGAGGTATGTTTCAATATTATATACACAATGTTAGATAACTAACTGTACCAAAAATAAGTGGATATATGCTATGACCAAAAGGGAGTATGCAAAATAATGGGGAACACTAGAAAAGGTGTAAACATAATAGGAATTTCTCATATTATATCAAAAGATTGAAAGATCTTTCTCTGCTTGTGATGGGAGAATGTCACAAATGAGTGGAGTTATACTTCAATGACTAAAAAGTACTTCTCAGTTGGAAGAAGTTTGAGAAATTTATAAGTAGTAAGAATAGAACAGAGAGATGGAATGGACCCTGTTGGTTGATGGAATGCCACAAAAGCTTGTTTTATGTGTTAAGAGGTTGAAACAATACCTTAAGAACCTTAGAGTGACAATAATTGTAAATTTAACATTTCTGTACTCATCAGGAACTAGACATCAACAAGGATGGCACAGTCACACCGAAGGAGTTCAAGGAAAAGATGGAGCAACAGAAGAACTACACCACGTGAGTCCATGTCCAAACTGAATTTTTCATTTAACATTCTTCTTTTCCGTCAGTTTTATTTTTACCGTTCATCATAGCCTAAGCCCCTAATAATACTGACCTCTTACATCTAACGATGTACTTACTGAATTCAGATGATACCGCGTGCGATGGCATTAACCTCTTTTACTTATCCGCAAGTAGCTCTAGATAAGAGAAGCTGTACTAGCAACCTTGGAGAACATTCAGGACCTATGGGGTGGGAACCAGGCACAAGCTTATGAGCCACAAAAATTGTGGATTATCTTTGTAAACACAGTGCATGCTTTAATATGGACAAAACAGTTAATATTAGGGCGAAATGTGTCTTTTTGATATCTAATTGCTAGCAAGCAGTAGTGTGATACCAGAATAATAAAGAGGTAAAATGGTATTAGTAGGAAAGCATTGCTTTAAAGTGATGCAATCCAAACACTTTGTTCTTTTGAATAGAAACAGTGTATAGTTCAAGTATGTAGGTTATTGCTTATGAAAAGAGACAGGCAATGAAACATTAAACTTCATTTGCAGTTCGTGGACACCAATTTTAAAATAAAATTCAGAATAGGTAATCGTAGCAAGACTCAAAATATCGCTAGAACTTATTTGTCGCATAATGATAATTACTAATTACCTTTTACTGTACTCTGAATTATTCATAAATGTACAAAAATATATTAGACTGAATACACTGTAACAAATGCCAGTGCTTTTGTAATTTCTTATACTGTAATATTCTGATATTCCAAAAATTTTGCTTATTTATAGCACTGCACTATTATCCTGAAAAAAAAAACTATGGTGGGGTATAGTTATGAGAAATTCATGAAATTTATAATTATAGTCTATTTTATTGAGGAGTAAAAAATATAAAACAGATAGCAAGGGTTTGTTATTATTTTTATTTATTTACCTGTCTAAAAAGGCTTTAATTATCCTAATAAGGGTGTTCTGTTCATATGCAGGATATGTTAGGAGTTTGTAATTAAAACATTTGAAGATAATAATAGACTACTTGCAGTCTCAACCTGTCTGTATCCACCATTAATTCAAATAGGGATTAATAGAGACACAAAACATAAAAAAGAAAAAAAATACATTCTTGGACATATACTTCAAATATTTTTAACATTGCAATTTTATTATACCATACAGGCGACTTATGTGATAAGACAAATATGGGAGAGAGCAAAGCCAATGTTTGACTCGGACTGTAAGGAACTGGTTTCTTATTGACCCACAATGATCCTCTAACCTTATTAATTTCAGACAGGGCTGTGCAATGTCCTTCAATACATAAGACCAGTCATGTTAGTTTGTGTAAGCTATCGCGTTTGCTAAGGATGTCACGACTGCCGCCATATTTACTAATGATATGTTTATGTGGGTCAGCTGGGCAGAGAGAGCGGTTAGAGGACTAAGAGACTTAGCTAAGATTTGAGCTAAGGATGCAACTGTATAGTAGACTGATGCTCCTGGACTTCCTAGTTAAATTTAGACATAATGACCTGCCAGTGTATTGGAGTCGAGTTGGACTACCTGGGGTGGTTATGGTGGGTCAAGACAACTTGTGCTGGTGAGTAAGCATTTCTTAACATTGGTAGCAGAGCGTGGTTCCGAGATCAACAATGGTGTCATCTAGCAGCAGCAAGAGGCCACCGAAATTTGGAGGAAAAATATTGAGATCTGGTGTAAATTAATGGATTTGCCAAAGAAAAAACAGACATTAGCCATTCATTTGTCACTTGAAGGAAGGGCGAGGTTGGCTTCTTCTGGGATTGAGATTAAGGATTTGGAAAGTGATGATGGTGTTAAGATATTGTTAGATAAACTTGATAGTTTGTTTTTGGTTGACGTGGGGTGGAGGAAGTTTGCAGCATTCCAGGATTTGTATAATTTAAGGAGGCAAAGTGACCAAGATATTAGGAAATTTGTCTCAGTACTTGAAAATACGTATTTTATGTTTACTTCCCAAGGTATGACACTCCCAGACTCAGTTATGGATTTCATGCTACTTGCCTCATGCAAGTTGAGTGACAGTGAGCAGCAATTGGTGATGTCGGCCAACTCTGATGTGACATATAAAAGCATGAAAGCTGCTTTGACCAGAATATTTGCTAGGGATATTAGTGTACAGCCTTGCGCTGTTGGTGGAGGTGGAGTGAAATGTGAACCAATCTTCCTGGTGGAGGAAGTGGGAGGTGACTTTAAGAAGGAAGAGGCACTTATGGTAAGAGGTGTATGTCCTGAGGTGGTCATAGGGAAGACTATCAACCAGGTTAAGGGGATGCCCCCGTCTGTCCACAAGTAAAAGGCAGAATACTCTAGGGCCAGATAGGAAGTTGTCGAGGTGCTTAATATGTGACTCACGATTCCACTGGGCATGGAACTTCCCAGATACATATGAAAATATGCCTAATGAAGGGGACAATGAGGCAGTATATCTGTCATTATTTACAGGTTATGCCAGAGGCAAGGAAAAGCTCGCAAAGCTTGTAGTGGAGTCTGCTGGTTGTGCAGTTTGAAACTTAGGGTGCTCTACAACAGTGTGTGGCAGTACTTGGTTCCATAATTTCGTGAAAATCCTCAGTGATTATGAGAGGACGGGCATAATTGAAGAATCGTCGGCTGCCACATTTACACTTATCGATGGGGCCACCATTCCCTCCCTCAAGCGAGTCACTCTGCCATGTTTTAGTGGTGGTATGAAAGCGGAGGTTGCAACTGAGCATGGTGGATTGTAACATCCCATTACTCCTGAGTGGGTGGTCGATGAAAAAGTCGAAGATGTTAATTAACTTTGCAACTGACCAATATTCAAGGAAGGATTATAGATTTGCACACATCTGTATGAGGCCACTATTTGTTACCAATATCAGCATGTCTAGTGCAGGAGTTGGGTGGAGTGATTGCCTTGGCTGCCTTGCAGGGGAGAGATGTTAGGAAGACGGATTACAAGCTACATAGAAAGTTTGGACACCCTACAGCATCTAAGCTAATGAAACTCATTACTAATGCAGGGATCAAGGACTCAGAACTAGAACAGGCAGTCTGTAAGGTAACCTAGTAGTGTGAAATTTGTAGTAGATTTGGAAAGGAGGGACCACGTCCTTGTAGTCAGTTTGCCTATGGCATCTTGGTTCAGTGAGGCCATTGCCTTTGACCTTAAGGTTTGGGGTGTAAAATATTTTCTTGTCATCATTGACTTGGCTACACGGTACTGTACAGCTACACTTATTGAGGATAAATGGGCTGCCACCATTTCAAGGCCCTGTTCCAGAGTTGGTTTGTTATATTTGGAGCACCAGGGAAAATCCTATTGGGGAATGAATGTGAATTTAACAATAAAGAGATGCAGGCACTGGGAGAGGCATTCATTATCAAAATTATGGCCACTGCAGCCGAAAGCCCCTGGAGCAATGGATTGCGTGAGCGGTTATATGAGGTAATTAGAAAAATCATAGACGAAACTAAATGTGACTTGGAGGTTGCCTTTGCCTGGGCAGTGTCGGCGAGAAATGCCCTCACTAATTTCTCTGGATTATCCCCTAATCAGCTCGTGTTTGGTCACAACCCAGGACTTCCCAAGATATATGCCAATGCTTCCCCTGCACTGGAAGATACTGGGACATCAGAAATTGTGAGGAACAATATGAATGCTCTTCATCTAGCAAGGAAAAAATTTTTTAAAAATGAATCTGATGATCGTCTGGCCAGGGCAGTATGACACAACATTTGTGCCAGTGACCTTGATAATGTACAGAATGGTGATGAGGTTTTTTACAAGAGACATGACACTTACGAGTAACATGGACCCGGGATTGTAATTTGCAGAGATGGAAAGCAAGTCTTAGTGAGGCATGGGGGAGTTTATGTGAGGGCCCAGGCATGTTGGCTGGCACGGGTTCCAGTTTCTGCTAGGGAGGTAAGAGACAGTGATGCGGATGGGACCATGCAGTATAAGGATGTAGAGCCAGAACCAGTGGTGTCTAGAGAGCACGGGCACACAGAGGGGTCCAAGAGTGACGATGGGCAATGTGAACCGGAGGCAAAGGATGATGATAGGTCAGGAGAGCCCTAAGGAGTGCCTGTGCTACAGCAGCCTTCATACCTTATTGTAGGTCAGCAATACAAGGCATTCATAGAGAGTGGTGTGTTACAATTTTTGTTGGGATTCTGATGGGAGCATCTCTTGGGCGTATCTGTACCGAAATTTTAGGATCTCGAAGATTGTCAATGAGGGTACAGAAATGACATTTCTCTTCAACTCTGAGGAGGTGATGTGTGCTAAGGAAAAAGAAATACAAAACTGGTGGGACAATAAAGTCTATGAAGAGGTAGATGTCGGTCAAAAGATTCTATCTGTGCGGTGGATTGTGACGGAGAAAGTAAAGGGAGGACGAATTGTGGTGAAGGCACGCCTTGTGGTGAGTAGATTTGAGGAGGACACGCTTGAACTTAGCACGGATTCCCCGACATGCTTGAAGGAAGTCATGCATTTGGCATAATCACTTACTGCGGCCATGGGTTGGACCTATCTCTCCTTGGATGTTCAGACAGCCTATTTGCAGGGCAATGAAATAAGTAGGGACATATATCTATGCCCTCCTCCGGAGTTCGCCGATGGCCGGCAATGGAAGCTGAGAAAGACTTTACGTGGCTTGTGTGATGCACCCCGCCATTGGTTATTCGGAGTAAAAGACCAGTTAACAGATCTCGGCACTCAGGTGTGCTCACTGGATCCAGCATTATTTTACTGGAGATGGAATGGCAGGATAGAGGGCGTGATCTGTATTTATGTGGGTTATTTTCTGTTGCTGGGGACTCCAGAGTTCAAGAGTAAAGTGATAGAGCAGTTGGAGCAAGTTTCCCTGATTGGGAGCTCTGTGTCAAATACGTTTAAGTATGAAAGTTTGAACATCACCTCATACAAAGATGGCAGCTTTACATTGGACCAGCTAGATTATGCATCCACCTTGACTCCCATGAGACTCAGTAATAAAAGGGCAAATGTGAAGACGGAAGAAGTGTCAGAGTTGGAAAGATTGGAATACAGAGCACTGGTAGCCGTTTAAATTGGATTGCCACTAATACCCATCCAGACATTGCCTTTGACATGTGTGAACTGAGTGCAGCATGTAACCAACAACAGTGGCTGACATCTTGCAACTTAACAAGGTTGTATCTAGAGCGAAGACAGACAACGTTCGGCTGCATATGTCAAGGCTTGAGAATTGTTACCTTGAGTGCTTTTCAGTTGCTTCTTTTGCTAACCTGGTGGGTAGTGGGTCACAAGGAAGTTCTATCACATTTTTGCAGAATGATGAAGCAAAAAGATGCCCCATCTACTGGCAGTCAAAAAGGATCAGACGGGTAGTTAAGTCCACTCTGTCCACGGAGGCATTGGCTTTACTGGATTGTCTTGAGACGGCTGTATACCTAGCCAGAATACTGCAGGAAATAGCTGGTTGTGGAAATATAAGGATTCGGCCTTCTATTACTCACAATCTGGAGCAAATTATCAAACATCCTACTTGCGATCCTGTTCGTCACGAACATGCTGCAAACACTCTTGACCTATTTTTTACTTCTAACCCTTCAAACTACTCTTATTCTGTGCTTTCCCCTCTTGGTAAATCTGACCACTCTATGATCTCAATCTTTTCCATTTCCGCTCCCCTACCACCAATCCCTCCTACTCAGCGCCGCCTTTGGCACTTTGAGCGTACCCAACGTGAAAATTTGCGTATGTTTCTCTTTGACTTCCCATGGGATGACTACTGCTTTCGGCCCCGCAACCCTGATCAGGTAGCTCTAAAAGTTGCCGAGATCATGACTGCGGGAATGGAGGCGTACATCCCCTCTTCTACAAAAACTTTCTCTCCCCCTAAACCTTGGCTTGACCGTGCCTGCTCCATGGCTATCCAGACTAGGAATCAGGCTCTCCGATCTTACCTTGCCTCTCTTTCCGATTTAACTCGCTCTGCTTTTATTATAGCTAGGAATCGCTGTACTGCTCAGATTCAAAGGTCTAAGGCTTCCTTTATAAGAAGGAAAGTTGATTACCTTAACTCCTCCCCCACTGACAAATGCTTCTGGTCCTTAGCCAAAAACCTCTCCAAAAACTTCTGTAACTCAAGCTTTCCCCCTCTCATTCATTCTGATGGTTCTATACCTTGCTCTCCCACTGACAGAGCCACTCTATTTGGCTCTCATTTTTCTGCCAGCTCTTCTATCAATGATTCCAGCACACCTTACTTACCAACAAAAGTAACCTTTGAGAGAGGGGAAACATGTAGGGAAATATTGTTGAGAAAAAAAAGTCTAAAAGACCTTCAGGAATTCAAAGACGTGTTCATTAGACGATACAGAACACAGGAAGAGATGGGAAAGATAAAAAACTTGTTGGAAGAGGCAAGAAGGTTAAATGAGGAAAGAAATGAAGAAGAGAAGAAAAATTTTCATTTCAGAGTTCTTCCAGACAAAGGGGAGATAAAGAAGATAATGCCAGAAGATCAGGGGATGGGGCCTCATTAAGATTGTTATACACAAATGCTGATGGATTAGCTGGTAAGGCAGTAGAAATAAAAAATAGGATTCACAACAGTAAGGCAGATATAGTAGCAATTACAGAGACTAAGTTGAGTGAGGACATAAACAGTGTCACAGTTTTTCCTAAGGGCTTCAGAATATTAAGGGTTGAAAGATCTGAGAGGACTGGTGGAGGGATAGCACTGCTCATAAGTGAAAGGATTCAAGTTGAAGAAATAAACTTGGCTATAGAAAGTGAGTTCAAGGAATTTCTTGTTGCTCGCATAAATACTGGGTCAGAGAGCATTATAATAACTGTTGTATATAACCCACCAAGGAACCAGAATAGGCTTGAAGTTTATGAGGAAAGTCATATAGGTACTATTGAAGTCATAAACTCAGTTGTTAACATGGCACGGGAGAAAAAATGTAGGATTTTGAATATGGGAGATTTTAATCATAAAGAGATAGATTGGATAAATCTTGACCCCCACAGTGGTAAGGACTCATTCGGGGCAAGATTCCTAGATTGCGTACAAGGGAATTTCCTACACCAACATATAATGGAACCAACGAGGGCCAGGGGTGGGGATGAGCCATCACTACTTGATCTAGTATTCACAGATAATGTGTTGGATATTGAAAAAATTGAGTATGAACCACCAATTGGAAAGAGTGACCACTGTGTGTTGTTGATGGAATATATCATTGAAGATATTCTGCCTGAGAGTAGAGGCACCGAGGACATGAGGAGGAACTATCAGAAAGGAGATTACATCAAAATAAATGAGCTTTTTGCAGTTATTGACTGGAGAACCTTATTTTACAACAAATCTGTACAAGAAATGTAAGACATCTTTTGTGAGAAATATGGGAAGATAGTAGATTGCTGCATACCTGTCACCAAAGTAGGTGTAATTCATGCCAGAGAGAAATGTTTCGATAATGGGTGTAAAAGAGCTAAGGAGTGGAGAGACAAATGCTGGAAAAGGTATAGGAGGAGAAAAAACATAAATGCCTGGCAAACCTACAAAAGAGCAAGAAATGACTACCTAACTAAAAGGAGAGAGGCAGAGAGAAACTATGAGAGGGACATCACCAGGAAGGAAATATCCCAAGCTTTTCCACAGCTTTATCAGAGGAAAACTGAAGGTAAAAGAACAGGTTTTAAGGCTAAAGAGAGTGGATGGAAGCATCACTGAGATGGATGAAGAGATCTGCAAAGAACTGAACAAGGAGTTTCAGTCAGTATTTACAGAAAATACCCCACCCCCTCAGATTGCTGAGATAGAAGCTCAAGGGCCAGTATTAGAGAACATCAACCTTACAGCCACAGAGGTATGCAAAGCGCTGATGGATTTAGATGTTCATAAAGCTACAGGTCCTGATGACATATCCCCTCAAGTGCTTAAAAAATGCGCAAACTCAATATCAGTGGCACTAAGTATCATATTTAAAAAGTCACTGGAGTCAGGGGAGATTCCAAGATGCTGGAAACAAGCAAATGTGATACCTATCTTCAGAAAGCGAAGGAGAGATACGGCTCTGAACTATAGACCAGTTTCCTTGACCAGCATAGTTTGCAAAGTTACGGAGAAACTACTAAGGAAACATACCTCTCTTCACTTGAAATCCTTCAACTTTTTGTCAGTGAGGCAACATGGCTTCAGAGAAGGTAGATCAACAGTAACAAACTTATTAGAATTTTATGATGAGGTAAGCCAAATCTTACAGGAAAGAGAAGGCTGGGCAGATTGCATATTCCTAGACTTACAGAACGCATTTGACACTGTTCCACATGGGAGACTTATTAGGAAGCTGCAAACAATGGCTAGAATAAGTGGAAATGTTTTGGAATGGATAAAAACTTACTTAGAAGGAAGGGAACAGAGGGTTAGAGTATGACACTCAGTGTCTGAATGGAGAAGAGTTAGTAGTGGAGTTCCACAGGGTTCAGTTTTAGGGCCACTTTTGTTCCTTTTTTTTTTTTTTTTTTTAAGAGTGTGACACCGGGACAGGCAGAAACTGCCCTCATCAACAAAGGCCCGGGCACGAGAAAATACCAAGACGAAGGAAAAGAAAAAGGTTAAGGGCAAGGCAGAGAAGAGGTAATGTCACACAAAGGAAAACGACAGACAGAAAAAACAGTCAAAGTAAAGAGGACCCAGAGATATGGAGGACTAGGCTCTGAGATGACGATAGATCTGCTTTTTGAAGGATGAAAGGTCATAAGAACTAGGAAAGACAGAAGGAGGAAGAGAGTTCCAGAGTCTGGAGGTAGATGGGAAAAAGCAGTCGCTGCACCGACCAATCCGCGAGCTACAAATCTCCACACAGTACCTGTGAGATGAGGCCGCTTGGCGAGTGTTACGCGGCCTCGGCAGTGGAGGAGGGATGCAACTCGCCAACTCATCAGAGCAGCGATGGAAGTAGTAGCGATAGAAAAGCAAAAGGGAAGATACCTTGCGGCGAAGAGAGAGAGAATCCAGGTTAGAAGTAAGAGAAGGATCATTAATGAGTCTGACTGCCTTAGATTCAACCCTATCAAGAAGATAAGTAAAGGAAGAAGCACCCCAGATGTGTGAGCAGTATTCTAAGCAGGGGCGGATAAGACCTTTGTAAATTTTAAGTAACTGCAGTGAGGAAAAGTAATAACGAAAACGAAACAAAACCCCCAATTTTTTGGATGAAGATTTAGAAATTTGGATTATGTGATTCCTCCACGACAAGTTAGAGGCTATATGGATTCCTAATATACTGATAGAGTTAATTGGGTAAATTTCATTAGTTTTGAAGACAATAGGGTTATCAGGAGGAGAAGAAGATAAAGAGATAGCCAGAAACTGTGTCTTGGAGGCATTGAATTTAACTAAATTTTGAGTGCCCCATTCAGATACTCTCTGCAAATCGGAGTTAAGAGTAGAAGAAAGAGTGATACGAGATTGATTACGAGTAACAGATGAAGGTTGAGAAGAAAAGGCAGAGGAAAAGTGAAGGGTAGAATCATCGGCAAAGGCATGAAGAAGAGAGGAAGATGGGGATTGTAGAAGATCATTGATGAAGAGAAGGAAGAGAGTAGGTGAAAGAACAGAGCCCTGTGGAACACCACTGGACACAGAGAAAGGGCTAGATGTCGCGCCATCAACAACTACAGATATAGAACGGTCAGTAAGAAAACTGGAAATCAGAGAACAAAAAGAAGGGGTAAAGCCATAGGCAGGGAGTTTGGCCAACAGAGCCTTGTGCCAGACTCTGTCAAAAGCCTTAGAGATATCAAGGGCGACAACAAAGGATTCCCCATAGTTCCTCAGAGAAGATGACAATACATGAGTAAGATAGGACAGGAGATCACCAGTGGATCTTGCCTTGCGGAAGCCGTACTGGTGATCGGAGATAAGTGAGTTAGATTCAAGGCGTTTCAAGAAGTGAGCATTGAGCAAAGTTTCAAAAACTTTAGCAATAGAGGAGGTTAGAGCAATAGGTCGGTAGTTAGAAGGAATAGAGCGGTCACCCTTCTTGGGAACAGGTTGAACTAGAGCATGCTTCCAAGATGAAGGATAGATACTGGTTGACAGAATGAGGTGAAAAAGACGGCAAAGCGCGGCAGCCAGTTCATCTGCAAACTCCTTAAGGAACCTTGCAGGGATACCATCGGGACCAGATGCCTTGTTTGTCTTTAGTGAGTGAAGAACCTTATGAACTTTGCGTGAAGAAAGGATAAGGGAGGGCATAGGGTTAGAGAGGGGAAAAGACTGAGGAACAGGTGCGCTGGAATCGTTGATAGAAGAGTTGGCAGAAAAATGAGAGCCAAAGAGAGTGGCTTTGTCAGTGGGAGAGCAAGCTATAGAACCATCAGAATGAATGAGAGGGGGAAAGCTTGAGTTACAGAAGTTTTTGGAGAGGTTTTTGGCTAAGGACCAGAAGCATTTGTCAGTGGGAGAGGAGTTAAGGTCATCAACTTTCCTTCTTATAAAGGAAGCCTAAGACCTTCGAATCTGAGCTGTACAGCGATTCCTAGCTATAATAAAAGCAGAGCGAGTTAAACCGGAAGGAGAGGCTTGGTAAGATCGGTGAGCCTGATTCCTAGCCTGGATAGCCATGGAGCAGGCACGGTCAAACCAAGGTTTAGGGGGAGAGAAAGTTTTTGTAGAAGAGGGGATGTACGCCTCCATTCCTGCGGTCACGATCTCGGCAACTTTTACAGCTACCCGATCAGGGTTGCGGGACCGAAAGCAGTAGTCATTCCATGGAAAGTCAAAGAGAAAGTTACGCAAATTTTCATATTGAGGTCGCTCGAAGTGCCAAAGGCGGCGTTGAGTTTGTGTGTGTGGATTGGTGGTGGGGGAGGAAAATTGGAAGAGACAGAGATCATAGAGTGGTCAGATTTACCAAGAGGGGAAAGCACGGAATAAGAGTAGTTTGAAGGGTTAGAAGTAAAAAAAAAGGTCAAGAGTGTTAGCAGCATGTTCGTGACGATCAGGAACACGAGTAGGATGTTTGATAATTTGCTCCAGATCGTGAGTAATGGAGAAAGCAAGAGCCTCGCTTCCTCCCACATCAGTGTGAGAAGAATGAAGCCACTCACTGTGGTGTACATTGAAGTCTCCAATGTAGAGAACTTCGGCATGTGGGTGAGAAGATAGCAAGGACTCATGGCACGAGAAAGATATTCAAAGAAAGACACAAACTCGGTGGAGTTTGGAGAACAGTAGCAGAAGCAAAGAATGATAGTGGTAGTGGAGAGATAGACTTTTAGCCAGAGAACATCAAAGTCAAGAGATTCAAGGTCCATGAGCCTCACAGTACGAGTGTTAATGTTGCAGTAAGCACAGACCCCACCTTTGGAACAAAAACGAGTATACAGATTATAGTGGGAGACTTGGAAAGGGTCAGTGGAAGCATGTATAGACAACTGGGTTTCAGATAGGAGGAGGAGGTTAGGGAGGAATATGTTTGCAGATGATGCAAAGATTGTGAAGAAAGTAAAAAACGAGAACAATGGTAGAGAAGTTCAGGAGGATCTAAATAATCTGCATGAGTGGTCAGAAAAGTGTATAATGAAATTCAATACTTCAAAATGTAAGGTAATGAGAATGGGTACAAGTGCAAGAAGGCCCAAGCTTGACTACTCGGTGGCTGGAGTACAACTTCAAGAGACAGAAAATGAGAGAGATCTAGGAGTAAACATACTGGCAGATTTGTCTCCAGAAATACATATAAATGGCATTGTAAGGGCAGCATATGCATTCTTATCAAATGTAAGGGTAGCCTTCAGGCACATGGACAAGGAAATGTTCAGAAATATTTATGTAACCTATGTGAGGCCAAAACTCGAATATGCAGCCCCCTTTTGGAATCCACACTTGAAAAAGCACATAGCTAGGCTTAAAAAAGTTCAAAGACATGCCACGACACTGGTGCCAGAAATACGCAATCTCAGTTATGATGAGAGGCTGAGGGAATTAGACTTACCATCACTCGAAGCTAGAAGATTGAGGGGGGATATGGTGACAGTCTTTAAATTCCTTCATGGTTATGATAGAGTGGATAAGGATCGATATTTTGATATGGCAGGCTCTAGAACTAGAGGTCATAGTTTGAAGCTTCGTAAGAAAACTTCTTTGCAGGATGTAAGGAAATAGTATTTCAGTGTAAGAGTAGTTGATAATTGGAATTGGCTAAGCGAGGAGGTAGTTAATGCTATCTCAATCCATAGTTTTAAGGACAGGTATGATAAGTATCACTAAGTATAAAATGGAACCGATCAGGAGACGGGAAGATACGAGCTTTGGGCTCTTTCCCGTAAACACAATTAGGTAAGTACCTGTTCCTCAGTCTTTTCCCCTCTCAAACCCTATGCCCTCCCTTATCCTTTCTTCACGCAAAGTTCATAAGGTTCTTCGCTCGCTAAAGACGAACAAGGCATCTGATCCCAATGGTATCCCTGCAAGGTTCCTTAAGGAGTTTGCAGATGAACTGGCTCCCGTGCTTTGTCATCTTTTTCGCCTCATTTTGTCAACCAGTATCTATCCTTCATCTTGGAAGCATGCTCTAGTTCAACCTGTTCTTAAGAAGGGTGACCACTCTATTCCTTCTAACTACCGACCTATTGCCCTAACCTCCTCTATTGCTAAAGTATTCAAAACTTTGCTCAATGCTCACTTCTTGAAACGCCTTGAATCCAACTCACTTATCTCCGATCACCAATACGGCTTCCGCAAGGCAAGATCCACTGGTGATCTCCTGTCCTATCTTATTCATGTATGGTCATCTTCTCTGAGGAACTATGGGGAATCCTTTGTCGTCGCCCTTGATATCTTTAAGGCTTTTGACAGAGTCTGGCACAAGGCTCTGTTGGCCAAACTCCCTGCCTATGGCTTTACCCCCTTCTTTCTGTTCTCTGATTTCCAGTTTTCTTACTGACCGTTCTATATCTGTAGTTGTTGATGTTGCGACATCTAGCCCTTTCTCTGTTACCAGTGATGTTCCACAGGGCTCTGTTCTTTCACCTACTCTCTTCCCTCTCTTCATCAATGATCTTCTACAATCCCCATCATCCTCTCTTCTTCATGCCTTTGCTGATGATTCTACCCTTCACTTTTCCTCTGCCTTTTCTTCACAACCTTCATCTGCTACTCGTAATCAATCTCGTATCACTCTTTCTTCTACTCTTAACTCCGATTTGCAGAGAGTATCTGAATGGGGCACTCAATATTTAGTTAAATTCAATGCCTCCAAGACACAGTTTCTGGCTATCTCTTTATCTTCTTCTCCTCCTGATAACCCTATTGTCTTCAAAACTAATGAAATTTACCCTCTGAACTTTTTCAACATATTAGGAATCCATATAGCCTCTAACTTGTCTTGGAGGAATCACATAATCCAAATTTCTAAATCTTCATCCAAAAAATTGGGGGTTTTGTTTCGTTTTCGTCATTACTTTTCCTCATTGCAGTTACTTAAAATTTACAAAGGTCTTATCCGCCCCTGCTTAGAATACTGCTCCCACATCTGGGGTGCTTCTTTCTTTACTTATCTTCTTGATAGGGTTGAATCTAAGGCAGTCAGACTCATTAATGATCCTTCTCTTACTTCTAACCTGGATTCTCTCTCGCTTCGCCGTAAGGTATCTTCCCTTTCGCTTTTCTATCGCTACTACTTCCATCGCTGCTCTGATGAGTTGGCGAGTTGCATCCCTCCTCCACTGCCGAGGCCGCGTAACACTCGCCAAGTGGCCTCATCTCATAGGTACTGTGTGGAGATTTGTAGCTCGTGGATTGGTCGGTGCAGAGACTGCTTCTTCCCATGTACCTCCAGACTCTGGAACTCTCTTCCTCCTTCTGTCTTTCCTAATTCTTATGACCTCTCATCCTTCAAAAAGCAGATCTATCGTCATCTCATAGCCTAGTCCTCCATATATCTGGGTCCTCTGTACTTTGACTGTTTTTTTTCTGTCTGTCGTTATCCTTTGTGCAACATTACCTCATCTCTGCGCTGCCCTTAACCTTTTTCTTTTCCTTCGTCTTGGTATTTTCTTGTGGCCGGGCCTATATTGATGAGGGCAGTTTCTGCCTGTCCCGGTGTCACTCTCTTAAAAAAAAAAAAAGAGCCTGGTGTATTCCTTGCATTCAAGTATGAGTGTGGATGATAGAATATTAAGGATCGATATCGCAGTACTATGTGAGATGTTGGAGCGTGGAGAGGATGCTGAAGTGGCTCCGGTGGATTCATCGGGACAGCTGGCTGATTACCTCACTAAGAAGGAGGCTTCACCAGAGCAACTCCATGCTGCCATCAGCAAGGATTAAATTAAAGCAAAGGATATCACATACAGCACTTATATGTGGACCATCGGGGAATAGACTATGTAAAGGAATACATAGGACACTCATTAAAAAAAAAAGAGGAAGAACGAGGGTGTTAGTTTGTGTAAGCTATTATGTTTGATAATGAGGTCACGACTGCCACCATATTTATGAATGATGTCACGATGGTATGTTTACGTGGGTCAGCTGGGCTGAGAGAGTGGTCAGAGGACTGAGAGATGCAGTTAAGACTAGAGCTAAGGAAGCGACTGTTAAGTAGACTGAAGTTAATTTTAGACATAATAACCTGCAGGTGTATTGGAGTCAGGTTGGATTACCTGGAGTTGGGTATTGGTGGATCTAGGCAACTTGTGCTGGTGAGTAAACTTTAATGAACAGCTAAGACTTGAGCTAAGGAAGCGACATATATAGTAGTAGACTGGAGCACCTGGACTTCCTGGTTAATTTTAAATGTAATAACCTACTGGTGTATTGGAGTTGAGTTGGACTATCTGGGGTGGTTATGGTGGGTCTCGACAGCTTATTCTGGTGAGTAAAATTTTTTTAACAAGCCAGATTCATAAGTCTTTGGATGGGTAATTTTTTAAGGTCATAACTTCTCTGTAAAACAACTCTTAGCATGGAACACAACAAGGAGATTGGTTGAGCTAAAGCACAGGCATATTAAGATATGTCTGGAGTGTTGGTGGAAAATAATAATGAAGTGATTCATAGTCCCTATTCTCTACCCTGTTTAGATGATTTTACAGTGTAATGGGAAATGAGAGTGGTATTCTTGTCCTTGTACCAGTAGAATGGGAGAAAAAACAATGTAAGAAAAAAAAAGATAGAATGAACAATAGAATATATAGTGATAAAATTGTGTTATTGTGGTATATGAAATATTTACTTCCTCTTTCATGAGCACAAACACATTTTCATATGTATTAGCTAATATAAATAGTATTAATTCAAGAAGTATATGCAAATTTCTGTTACTCTATATAAGGGGTCATAGGAAGCTTTTCTAGTGATCATATAAAGTCTCCCAGTAATTTAAGTAACTTAATGAATATGGCACATGGCTCCCACCCAATAGGTCCTGAGTGCATCTCTTCAATGTGATTTGTATAGCTTTGCTTTACCAGATCCACTGAAGGATAATCAGAGGTAGAAGCATCCCTCATGTATTTGCACCTTTCATCTTGGCAAGTTCATTGGGTACATAATAAAAAATATGGGGGAACAGTATCCTCAGGTCCTTAGACTTCTATTACAATAAAAATATTCGCACCATCACCTTAAATGAGAAAGAGAAGGGAAAAATGTACAGAAATAACCAAATAACTAGAACGTGATAATATTTTGGATTGTATTTATGCACTAGGATGGTAGTTTAATAGCAGATAAATTTACTTTCTTATTAAGTTCTCAGATTTCAGTATTTTAGCTTCATTATTATTATTTTTCATAATTCAAGGGAAGAGATCAACTTCTTATTGATGTGTTGTGACACCAACCACGATGGCAAAATCGATTACGTCGAGTTCACAGAGCGTTTCCATAACCCTGCAAAGGATATCGGTTTCAACTTGGCTGTCCTGCTGACTAACTTGTCTGAGCACATGCCCAACGATCCTCGTCTAGCTCGTTTCTTGGAAGTAGGCATTTTAATAAACAGTCCACATTAGTCTTGATACAGATTAATAACTCGGCTACATGTACAGTAATATAGAGCAAAATTTATATATATATATATATATATATATATATATATATATATATATATATATATATATATATATATATATATATATATATATATATATATTTTTTTTTTTTTTTTTTTTTTTTTTTTTTTTTTTTTTTTATAAAATGTCTTAGTATCATGCAAAATATATTTAGGGTAGTTTTATTTTTAATTATATAAAGTTT
This sequence comes from Halocaridina rubra, assembly GCA_037179515.1. NCBI lineage: Eukaryota > Metazoa > Arthropoda > Malacostraca > Decapoda > Atyidae > Halocaridina > Halocaridina rubra. The sequence goes on along the minus strand of JAXCGZ010022643.1, from coordinate 292,093 downwards.
AATTTTTGCAACATTTTTTTGTGTGTGGGTTATATTTCTTGATATTACTGATATTTAGCAAAATAAATACTGTACTTCTTTTCCATCAGTTGTGATGTAGTACAATAAAGTTGACCAGTCTGTAAACTAATTATTACTGTCTAACTCTTCTAGACAGCTGGTTCTGTCCTGAACTACTTTGAACCCTTCTTGGGCCGTATTGAGATCATGGGTAGTTCAAAGCGCATTGAGAGAGTATACTTTGAGATCAAAGAAGAAAACATAGACCAGTGGGAGAAGCCTCAGATCAAGGACTCCAAGAGAAATTTCTTCTTTGATGTCGTGACTGAGGGAGACAAAGAAAAATTGGAAGCCTTTGTCAACTTCTGCGAGGATGCTATTTTTGAGATGCAACATGCAGCTGCTCTCATGGAAGAGGAAGATGATGCTATGATTAAGAAGTCATCAGCAGATGGTCTTAAGTACTTGAGTGAAGAAGAAGAAGAAAAGTAAGGAAAATCTACTTATTAGCCTACTTTGTTGATACTCCATTATTTACTACAACTATGAAGAAGAAAGTAGTTTCTCATTTTTATTTTAGTCTTCTTCGTTATTGTGTCAAAATTCACTTCAGAACATATAAATAAACTATATTTTTACGTAATCTTTGACTATTAATGTAAAATATGCCATTGGACAATATTTATATGGTGTATATTTCTTTTAAAATTAGTGTTCTAATTTTTTATGATATTCAATATAATTTGCATAGAAATATCATTATATTTTGTCTTTGACCAGAACTGGATGGGACCTGATAAAGTCAAAGATTGGCAGTGGAAAAGACCATATTCTTGAAGGACTTTCAGTCTTTGCTCCTTCCAATGTTAAGAAGAAAATAAAAGAAATCAAGCAAATGACACCAGCAGAATTATCTGTTGGATTTGTTAAACTGCTTTTCCTTCTTATGTACCACAGTATCTTTGGCATTGCTTATGTTTCCCAGAAAATCTGGCAAGCTATTATGGGACTCATGCAAGGACCTCCTGTTGAAAAGGTATTGACTTTATTTTATTTTCCTTTACAGTTCTTTGACAATTATATCCCAGTGTACAGGTCAGTACAAGTATATATAAATATTTCAGTCAGAAAAACTTCAAAGCATCTATATTCTAGAAAGCTCCAGCCATACAAAGCTCAAGTAGTAAAATTAAAATATTAATTGATAATAGAAAAAGAATTTGCATTATTCCTCTCCTCCAGATAATACATGACATGTCCATTGCTTGATGCTCATTACTGCCCGACAAATATTGAATTATATTCTTAGCTATGCAAGTTACAGGACCCAGGTATTAGCTCTATGTCTCCCATTACTGTGAGTTATATTCATCCAGCACTAGATATGTTGGGATTAAGCACATATCAGAGGATGCAGTTGGAAATTTTTTTTTCCAGAATTACTTGGGTTCTGTGTCATTTTAGTTGCCTCTTTACCAAATAAATGAAAAGAACCCTCAAAACTCCCTGTTCCTTATCTATATTATTTAAAGGACTCCCTTAAAGCATATACCTATGTTCTGTAATTGCATATTTGTATATTAATATGCTTTTGGAATGGGCTTCTAGAGATACTGCAGGCTTAATAAAAGTACAAAAGTTCTTCTGATTGACCGAACCTCCTCAGGTCAAATTAAGAAGAGGGAAAAAGACCTTTTAGCCAAACCTATGAATATATAATTCTAATGTATTGATAGATCCTCCCTATTGTAGATATTATTAAGCATTCTAGGATGCATCATTAGAAAGTGCATTAGATGATATGTTGCAAATGTTTTTATTTTGACAAAGAGTACTTTACGTGATTGCTGGAATTTGTGAAATTCAGGATACAAGAGATTCATTAAAATTTTTGCATAACTTACAAAGTCTTATTTAAAAAAATGTATGCCTTTCCAGGTGAAATCAGGAAAAGAGAAAGAATAATACAATAGTATGATAGTGATTCTTAAGCAGTAATATATTGTATACTGTACATTAGGGATATTTTCTCTCTGTCCGCAGCATTTCTTCCTACATTCGTTTTGGACTGTGTATCTTTTTTTATGTTCTACTTTTGTTGTTTTATTCATTTACCCCAGTGGGTGGAGATTTAAAAAAAAACTATAAATAAGTTGGATATAGATTTTCCTCCACCCCAGGGAATTCCTTCACCTCTTGCTCCTCAAACTGTGCTCTCAGGATATTATCTTTTGAGAGGATGATAAAATTTTTACCCTTTTTTATAGTTTTAAAACCCTATTTATGTAACATCATTACTACAGTCCTTAATCTTACATAATTTTGAATATACACGGTTCTTTTTTTATAGTTTTAAAACCCTATTTAAGTAAAAGCATTACTACAGTCCTTAATCTTACATACTTTTGAATATACACGGTTCGATAATATAAAAAAAAAATAGAAAACTTCATAAAATTTGTCCCTTAAAAAATACATTATGACAACAAAAGTACTCTTTTCACATAAATATAATTTGTACATGGCAGTGTTTATGTACAGTGTAGTGTTACAGGCATAATTCATAGTTTAGTGGAGGTCGGAAATAGAGTTTATGCAAAGTATGGATACATTTATCTAAGAGTTTTGACTATAGACGATTTTTTACTTACACGGGAAGTGGTGGAACCAATTAATAAAGTCAGATGAGAGACAACTGCAGTTTATTGTGAAGACATTTTCCAACATGATATGAAAGCATCAGCACTAACATCAATACCTTACTTTCTTTCATTTCAACTTATGTCATTTTCGACTTTACAAAGGCTTATGTTAATAATGAATGATACAATTTAACTATAATAAAAATTTTAGGCAGGTTTACATTGGTCAGCAATAAATATTAGAAATACATAAAAATGAAAAAAATAAAAACAATAAAAAGTGGAAAATCACATAAAACAATAACTGTTAAAATAATAAATAATATATAAAGTAAAATACATTGAAAAGTCTAAACATTAACATTATTGCGTATGGTATGTACTGTACATTTATTTACCTGATATGGGCTCATCTTTGACCTCCAACGTCCACCCTCTAGCTCATCAAGCACACTTATGTCCCCCGGCTGGTAAATTTTGAGTGGTTTTTCTTTTCATTAGCGTAGATTAAAATATATGATGTAAATGTATTACAAAAACAATAATAATTTTGAACTTTCGAATGACTTATTGTGTTAGCAACATCCTGGAATTACTGCTAGGGGTTCATTGGTGGTCTAATAAATTTTTTAAAATGTTTATTTCACTTAAGTCATGAGTCTTGGAACGAATTTACAATGTAAGGTAAGGTATGGCAGTAAAATATAGTATATTGGTACCTCTAGTCATGAACTTAAGCCCTTCCTTAACCCCATTCGCAAGTCGAAATGTTGGTAACTGGAAAACATTTTTCCCATTGACATTAATGTAAAGCAAATTAATCTGTTCCCCAGCCCCAGATACATACCTTTTTATTTTTTTATGGGTTTATATGTGGCAAAAATATTGAATGGAATTAAAATATTCCTTAACAATAGAAAAATACAGTACAGTCTTCTAATACTGTACTAAAATAAAACATGGTAATTGTATTGCTCTTTACCTTTGTTTTTTATTGTTGCTGGCACACGTGGATGGTGATGGAGAAATAGGAGGAGGACTACTCCTTCGATTTTGCCATGTCATACTGCTTGGTGAGATCAGAAACACGAACACCTTTCTCATGTTTAGCTATTATTTCTGTCTTCTTTTCCACAGTAATACATTGAGGCTTTTTAATGTCACTATCACTGACACTTTTCAATTTCTTGGGAGCCCTATTGAGGGCTAATTAAAAGTAAAAAGCAAAAAAAAAAAATCTGGAAATCTACAAACGAAAGAACAGCGAGTGATCTTTACAGTGTGGGCACCAATGCAGAACTGAGAGCAAACACGTGGTTGCCCGGGCAGATGTACATGTGTATGTGTGTTTGTAGCTCAAGAATTGTTAGCGGGTCGATTCAAAACTTATTCAAAAATTGTGATTGTAGGTCAATTTGCTTGTGCTTGTGGTTGGATGTGTTTATATATGGAGGTTCGGCTTTACTCTGAAATTGAGTTCTTAGAGGAGTAGCCCTGGAAGGTTTCATTGCTTATTTATCCAACAAGATTGAATGAAAATAAATAAATAAACTACATATTATGTCTACATAAACTACATTTATAAATTTTCTGGTTTTTCGTATTTATTTAATGAGTTTTATTCCATCATTTTAACAGGAAGAGGAGAAGGAAGAAGAGAAGTCAGGCCCATTAGTCCCGTTAAATATACCAGCATTACCTGAGATACCAGAAGAAGAGGCACCACCTACTGAAGGTGAATCACCACCGGAGGACGGGTAAGTGAATAAGCATGTGGGTTTGTGGAGATAATAAGTGATTGATTGACGTGTGAATATTTTTAATGAGGAATGGATATATCTTTAAATGGGCTGAAGAGGAATGGAACGACAAATAAAATGAATAAGCTAATTGTAGACGGCATATGTTTAATAATTTCTAGCTATCTGGTTAGTAATATATATATATATATATATATATATATATTATATAGTAATGGTGTATGTTTGGAAACTTCTCAAATTGGCAAAAATCCTGCAATATATACTGATTATAAAGCAAATTAAAGAAAATTGATTAGGAAAAGAAAATTGGAAATACATTAATTAGCTATGCAGCCTTTAGACTTAAAAGTTTAATATATTTATTGATTTTTTTTTTGTAATTTTTTTTATTAAGGATTAGTTATAACACATATGGTACATATTCAACAACAATCTGAAAGCAGTAGCATGACGTACCAAGAAAAAAAACATATATCTTCCTTGTTAAAACACTAATGAATACAGTATGGGCAATAGAGTGCTGGCAATACCATTGTTAGTCGAGAAGTGGTTGTGGAAGTAACAGTGGAAATTATTGTTATTATTATTATTATTATTATTATTATTATTATTATTATTATTATTATTATTATTATTATTATTATTATTATTATTATTATTATTATTATTATTATTATTATTATTATTAATAATAATTTACATGGTGATGAGGGAAAAATAATTCCAAGCTCTGGTTTACATGTTCAGCAAGGAGGAGAGAAGGGATAGGGGAGTGGTGAGCAGGTTATCCTCCTCCCTTGAAGTTTAATTTTTTCTTTCCTCAAAGCAGTTGGCAGAGGAAGTATAAAGCAGCAACACATGTCGCAACTCTGTGGCCTCAAGTCTTATTCCTCAATCGAGGCAAACCTTTTAGTTTTGTGAGAAATTGCAGCTTGTTTAAAAGAATTATTATTATTATTATTATTATTATTATTATTATTATTATTATTATTATTATTATTATTATTATTATTATTATTATTATTATTATTATTGCAAATATTTACCTCCTGCTCTCGGGATTTGACCCTGGGACCGTCAGAACAGCTCCACATCTTGGTTCAAACCCCAACGTCTGGAGATCAAAATTTTAGTCTTTATATGCGTGAGTGCAATATATTATTATTATTATTATTATTATTATTATTATTATTATTATTATTATTATTATTATTATTATTATTATTATTATTATTATTATTATTATTATTATCCTAGTTATCCAAGTTGAGAATAATTTGAGTTAAAGCTTGGTTTGCTATACCAATGGAATCATATTCAAGCCCGCTTGGTACATTGGTAATGAGGTGAATGCTTCACTCACCTATGTCAAAGACGTGGAAGGAACAGTTGTGGTGCCTATCATCTCATTGTCCTTGTTAACTTAGAAAGCATAATAAATACACAAGTGAGGGCAGTGGGACCAACTGCATCATGATCTTAGGTATGAAAATAGACATGCTATGCCTGTCTTGAGGTTCTGTACCTAACAAAAGAAATTGTAAACTTTATTCTATACCTTTTTGAGATGAATGTAGTTTTGCCAGTATATTAGGTAACATAGGGATAGGTATTGCAATTTAAATAAAAAGTCTTTATATTTGTCAGTCTCAAGACTATTCAAGATATTACATATAATCATTTACATAATTGTTGTCAATATAAAAAACAAAAATATTTTAGCTAACCTACAAAAAGTATTTATCATCAGATATATTGCTGTTTAACATAGAATACATGAGTGTGGCCACAACTTTAATGAAGAAAATAATTCATCAGGATTTCATAATACTCTTTTCATTCTTACCTTTCCTTTTATATATTTTGGGGCTAGCAATAGAAACAGGGATGGACGGAGGGGTTTCAAACCCCACGTTTCTCTAACCTTTTGTTGCCTCCTATGATATCCTGGGATATCGTAGGCTCACATTTGTTCTCTTCAACAACAGGCATTCACAAAAACATCAAAGTTTTGTAGCTGTATCCAAATTTATCGGTCAGGGAAGTAACTAAAGAATAAAATTTCATATCCTTATGCATTTCTTCATATTTAGCAGAAGATGCATATACTCCCTTGCCAAGTATGATTTTAATATATTTATATCTCTATATACAAGAACTTAAAAGATTTTATATAAAGTTAGCCAAAAGCAAATGCCAATACTGTATTAGGAGTGGCAGCGTCTTTAGCATAGGCTCACCCTCCAGACCTGCAACTCAGAAAAGGAGCAGAAAATGAAGCCAAACCGTCACAGCCATCCCCTAAGAGGCTTCGGTCACTTGGAAGATTACCTGATCTCTTAGCACACCTCACATAATAAAACTTTTTTATCTACACCGAGATACGACTCTCTGGCAGTCATTTCTCAAATACTCCTCCCGGCCAGAAACATTGAGAGTAACCTAGAAAACACAATGTAGGAGACTTCATTGCACATAACCACAAACGACACCAACACTTCATGCACCCCCTGAGAGCTCTGAGGAAATGCCCAGGATCGGCAATGATCTTCTTTGGCGACTAAGGGCTGTTCGGCCCAGTTACTTAGGGAACAACTTTAATAGGTTTTTCGTTCTGTAAATTTAAATAGCATTTAGCCCTCTTTATAATGTAGATTCTACAAGTTTTTCCAATTATGATATTAAGTTAGGGAGTAAATACTGACCCAAGCTGCCTTTGTTATGGACTATTAGTCTTTCATCTCCTGGTATATATGTTTTGATGCAATATGTTGCATAAAACAAATCTGATAAATGAATCCATTGGCTTGACTTAATTGTTGATTCTTTTGAGCTCCCTGAGAGAATAGAGATGATTGTTTTGCAGTCTTAATAAGATACTGTTAATGGAACTGTTACACTCCCAGAGCTGGAACTGGAGCCATTCCTTTGGACATGTTAGGTGATGAAAAGGTGAAGCCCATACTTGATGCTGTGATAGATCTCAAGAAGGAAGAGATTACCATTGAGGAAGCCTTTGCTGCTACAAAGTTAGTCTAGTCTCTTATGAATACCATTTTATTCTTTTGTATTTTCATTATCCATCCCTACTTTCTTACCCTTTCCTGTCTTTCTTATTCCTGATGTTCAAGTTGTAATGCACTGCAGCATCTTCCGTAGAGTGTTGTCTTTTCCTCAATTTGGTACTTTTTCTGTTCTGTAAAACGGTATTTTATTTCATGCTAAACAACCCTTGGGAACGTTAAAACCGAATGGTGTAGTTTTCATTGCGATGACTTTAGTTAACTAATCATTAGGAATGATTCCGAATTGACATTCCTATAATTTGACCAAAAGTCGACCTGACTGTCTAATGGTCTTGGTATTAACAAACTTAGTTTTAACCAATCAGATCGATGCTCTCTAAACAGATTTCTGCCATATTTTTAAGCTTCTCTCTAAATTTATTTCACACTGCTTACTGACAGCAACTGCTTAAATTTATTTTACTTTCATTTTTGTATTATTTTCATGCTTTTATTTTTTTCCACCGATATTATTTTTGACATTCTACTGCTTTTTAAGGATTTTTAGTATGAATTTCTCCCACACTACTGCAACAAATTATACAATTAATATTACACCTTGATAAAACTGCGAGAGCTTACGTGTGGGTATGATGGGCACTAAGTTTTTATATTTACTGTGCATTTTATTGTCCAAGTTGTCAAATACGCTGGAATCTGAAATACAAAATAGAAATTAATGTATAATAACAATTATTGTAAAATATTTTTAGTAAACTTATATCTATGTTTGTATTACATGGGAGAAACCCCCTATGTATGGTTCAAAGCTATATACATGGCAGTGTCGTTAATATGCATTATATAAAGAATTCTGATTTGTCATTCCTTAAATACTGTAGTTTGTAAGGAGACGACCAATAAAATGTCTATCTTGCATATGCTTATACTAATTAATATGCATTTTTACTAGCTTTCTTCTTTCTTGTATGTATATTTAGACAAGTTCAAAGTTGTTGGTCAGACATATGAGTTTCCAGGGCAAAAGAGCTCTGCCATATCACACATAATTTCTCGCTCTTTTGATATTACTGTCCTAGATTTTTCATCACACAAGCTAATGTTTTGGCATATTACTGACAGGATATTTAACAATTCAGTTCTTAACAATTCATTACCAAGTTAGCTAACTGTGTGAAAGTTTCGAATGCTGTGTTCTTGGTTAAAGTAGCGCATCTTTAGTTTACCATAGATGAAGCAGTTTAAGAATCACTTTCATAATTTTTACCTTTTTTTACGTTCACTGTTTATTTATCACTTTTTTTCCTCTAATTATCATCACTTCAGAGTGGAAGCAGAAGTACCTTCGGAAGATAAGACGTTAGTATGATGCATTGCATTGTTTGTTTACATCATCACTGCTTTATATTCCCTTTACCACTTTTTTGTTACATGTCTTCTTACATGATAACCAGAACATGGTAAGTCTTTTTGAGATTTATAATTCTGTTATTTTCTGTCTTCGTGAATCCATCACGAGGCTCTTTTGGAAAGGCTCTGCTGCAATGGGAATAGAGTCGCTCTAAAAGAGTTGCAGAACTAATAGTTCTAGTCACATGTTCACATTGTGATCCACTGCACAGGCCCTTTGGGCAATGGAGGCTGACACCCCAACTCGTGGAGACATCTGAAAACAGTGCTACCCTTCCTTCATTATATTATGTGCTGAATAAGGTTACTGTGTATTAGTCACATATATATCCCTTATAGTTAGTTATGCACTACAGGTTACTCTCATCTTGTTAGTAAATAGAAAACACACGTCAATACTCACAGAGTCTTCTTTCCTTCCTGTGACGTTTAGAAGTCCCTGTCTGTACTTCCTATGTTGAATGTACGTAAATATTCTTGATGGGATGCACGAAGACATGGGTAAATGATGCTTTGAGGGAGGAAAAACTTATTTTTCTGAGTCTTCATACATCCCATCGACACCCACCTTCCTTGCTCCAGTTCCCTTCTTAGAAGTACTGGTCGTGCAAAACAGAATTACAGACCATTGCTAGCATAGTAACTAATGAAGGAGAGGCAGCATAGATTTTTGAAGTCTCCGTGAAATAGGATGTCGACCCCCATTGCCTTCACAGACTGTAAAAATAATCACCTAATGCGAATGTGCGCCTGAATCAATTAGTTCTGTCTCTTATTTGAGAGTGATTCAATTCAAGTACAACAAAGCCACCCCCCCCCCCTAGAGAGAGAGAGAGAGAGAGAGACAGAGAGAGTGTGTGTGACTTGCCAGGCTGCATGGAGACTCATAAATATGCATTTCTTACCTCAAAATGCCTATTTTAATTTAGCCACATTACACATTCTTTGAAATATTGAGATTTTAATATGTATGAAATGTTGTAAAAGAAATTGCCAGTCTATGGACTTAAAATTTTTGAATCCTATGTTTTTCATATCTTTGTTTCTCTCACACTGATGTATACTATATTTAATTACTTTGATCTTCAGTGTTTCTTTATTTAAACTGATAATTATCTAAGACTTATTGAGTGTTTCATTTCACGCATTCATATTTTGCAACATCTGCTTCAGAATCCTTTCATATCGTCTGTTAAATTTTTTATTATTACTGATTTATGCAAATCATATATTTTATAGTTTCTCAGTAATCTTTGTGGCTTATTTTGCTCATAGTAGTTTTAGCCTAATGCATCCTATGCAATATTGTTTTCATTTTATCGCTCCCTTGTAACTTACAGCATCCTTTATATTTCTTCATACTCTTGTAAGTACTGTATATGTAGATTTTAAGTCTGTTATCATATCTCTAGTTGTTTTTTGTTGCTGCTTTGTAGCGTTAGATATGTAATCTTGTACTGTTCTTGAATAGCTCTTAGTGGTGATTGCAAATTCATATTCTTGTTAATGTAATCAAGTCTTCAAAGACCTCACGACTTTAGACTAGCAGAAGAAGTTTTAAGTACTGCATATGGCTAATACCAGTTATATTAACTGGTATCATCTTGTTTGCTATTAAAGTACATACCTTTTTCGTGAGTACGAGTATGAAGTTAGATTTTGTTTAGTTCTAGTCTTTATGAGGATAGTTCTAAAAGCACAATATTGACTAAGTCAGAAACACTTTTATTTATTATGATGCAAAGAGAAGACTTAACACAAACTTTATATTAGAAATTAGTATCCTGTCCAAACAGTTCCATTGCTTAAATGGAATAAGAAATAGAATTTGAAAGATCTTTGAAATATACCGAGTACTGTTGATATTCCAGTTAATATTAGTAAAATATGCATGGCATGCCCTCAGTTTACATAAAAAATATGAACTGATTTAGCACATATTTCATAGGGTTGGTGAAAAGAAAGAAGTAGAGAATGCTCAAGCGGCTGCCATGGAAGAAGCTGAGGCATCACCTACAGGTGCTACTGCTGAACCGCCTCCAGTTGCCCAGGTAAAAAAATGATTAAATGTATCTCTCATGTTTTAGTTTTGTAGAGATTTGATATAGGTGTTCTGTTAATGTTCTTTTGCCTTGCATGCCCAGACTCTATGTACTAGTTGCAAATTTCTTGAATTAAAAATACAGGGGGTCCCCAGTTTATGAAAGGGTTCCGTTCCTGACAGCTACCATAACTTAGATGTCAGTGTAAGTCAGAAAACGCTAGAACTCGAACCTAGGTCCCCCACCAATCCTGAAAATAATAACTATAAAACAGAAAGATAATCTAAGTTTTTAATCTAAGACGTAAAAAAGATAAAAGTACACTATTCAGTGAAATAAGCCATAGTAGTCTTTTAGGCTTTATTCTACATAAATAAAACTACAAACATCAGCAAATTAAATAAACAATGGTAAGAGAATTAGAAATTATAATTACAATTAGAAGGTATACAATGATAAACAAATGAAAGACTACATTAAGAGAATATTATAACACTAACCACTACTGACAAGAAAATCACTAATTCAAAGCGTACAACATGTAATTGCTTATAGCAATAAACATATTATAATACTAGAAAGTATACTATAAAAAAAAAACATTCAAATACAGTAAATTATAAATCTAAGCGATTTGGAGGTCGACATTGGCGCTCAGATCTACGCAAAGGTACCGGCATTTCGTTTTCAGATGAGAGTGAAGGATGCTGAGTTTCCTGAGTCATTGGGATGCCCAAAGAATCAGGTCGACTGGAATCATTTGGTTGAATCGTTTCATTACTCTTGTATACTTGTCTGTTCACAACATCTACACTTTCAGCAGCGGGAGAATGAAAATTATCAGTCCTGTGAGTACCATTCTGAATATCAGAAGACTGATAACTCTCAACGCCTGCTGAAGCCAGGTGTTGAGAGTTATCAGTCTTCTGAGTAATATTCTGAGCATCATTTGCTGGAGCCAGGTGTCGAGTTGATACAGTAGTTTCCCTGCCATTAGAAAAACGTGTGTGGGCATACCGAGGATTTGCTTCTATGAGTTCTGCCTCTTCAACAATAGGGTCATACTTTTATTCTCTGACATGGCGTTTTACTAGGACAGGTCCTGGGGAGGAAAGCCACATTGGAAGAGTGTATCTGCTGGTTGACCGGCATTGAAAAGCAAATGGGCGCTCATATGGAGTAGCATTTGTAGCCGTTGAAAGTAGAGTATTGATTGAATGTAGGCCATCCTCTAAACCAAGCTCCAAATGAGAAACAGGTAGATGTTTTGATTTTAGTGCAAGAGCAGTAGATCTTCAGATCACTCCTTTGTACTGCTCGCACTGACCATTGCCCTGGGGATTATATGGAGTAGTACGACTAGTAGGAATCCCTCGGCTTTTGAGAAAATGGCGGACATCTGCTGACATAAAGAAAACTCCTCTATCAATGGATGTATACAGGCATACGAAATATTGCAAACAATTGACTAAGACATCTAACAACAGTCCGTAAGCTCATATCAGGGCATGCAAATGCATATGGGAACCGAGAAAATTCGTCAATAACAGTCAGCAGATACTGATTCTTTGATGAGGATGGCACTGGTCCTTTAAAATCAATACTAAGTCTTTCAAATGGAACCGTTGCTTTGATCAAATGAGATGATTCAGGTTGATAGAACTGTGGCTTGCACTGAGCACAAACTGGACATGAGGAAGTTGCCCTTTTTACCTCCTCCACAGACAAAGGAAGGTTTCACATCTTAACAAAATGCGCCATTCGTTTTATACTAGGATGGTAGAGTGAACTGTGTAAATCCAGTAAAGTTTCTATACCCACAGTAGAGCAATACACCTTTGATAATGCATCAACAGAGATATTATCCTTGCCAGGCCGATACTGAATGTCAAAAATGTAACAGGCAAGCTTAATTCTCCACCTCTGTATTTTGTCATTTTTTATTTTGCCTGATTGCTCTTAAGTCCAACATAAAAGCCACCGATTTCTGATCGGTAATAAGAGTAAAATGGCGCCCAGTCAGATAGTGATGCCATTTGCGAAGTGCTTCTACTATTGCACATGCCTCCTTTTCTATAGCAGAATGTTTCCTTTTGCTAAGGCTAAGAATCCTGGAATAGAAGGCCACGGGTCTTCCTGACTGATTCAGATTAGCTGCCACAGCATGGTCAGATGCACCCACCTCTACCACATATGGGATAGTGTCATCAATGGATTGTACTACCGAGTTCTCAATTTCAGTTTTTAATCGTTTGAATACCTCCTTAGCAGCTGCAGAGAGTGGAAGCGTTTTAGCCTGAATCAGAGGAACAACTTTCTCAGAGTAGTTTGCTATCCACTGTGAGTAGTATAAGAACATACCAAGAGCTCGACTTAATGAAGCAATATCATGGCATTAAACAATCTTTTTGCTTTCTCCTGAATCAAGAGGAGGCTCACTGGGATGTGCCATCGATGCTGGTCATCCAGCCAAAGCACTAATGACATCTTACATTTAATCATGTTGAAGGTATGTAATCACAGCGAATGAGTGCAATAAACAATATGACAGACAAGAGGTTGAGAAGCAAAGCCTATACAACAGTGATTCTTTTTAAAATGCGTTCTTATTGTTCTTTTTGTGCTGTCCTTTTGACTTCTCTCTTTTTCTGAAATTTATATTTGTTTTTGTTTTGTAAAAATATAATGGATGCTGGTCTATTGTCATATAGCTTTTCTTCATTATTCATTTCTGTCTCCATTTGCTAAGATCGTGGCTTTTAATTTTCCTTATCGTATCTGCTTTCGTAATAGATTTCAGTTCTTCATAGGTAATATTTACTTTATCCATAAATACTCTAATTGATATTTCTCAATAATCCTTTTTCATGTTTCGTTGTTTAGCTAGTACTCTTTTCATGAGTTCATTTCTTTGATATTCATCTATAACCTCAAGAATCTTTTTCGCACAGAGATTGTATTTACAGCTATGTATTTGGTAATTTGTAAATAAATTAAATCTAATTCCCTCAGATTACCAAATGCATAAGCATATAATTAAATAAAACCGTTAACTTGATATATACGTATACAACAGTGCCGTGTGACCATTGTTTGGCCAAGCTCAATAAATATATACACATAAAGATTGTATTTATAGCTATGTATTTGGTAATTTTGTAAATAAATTAAATTTAATTCCTTCAAATAACCATATACATAAACAAATAAATAAATAACACCATTACCTTGATATATACGTATAGAACAATGCCGTGTGACTTTTTTTTTTGCCAACCTCAAATAAACTTTTGCGCAAAAAGATCTTATTTACAGCTACATATTTGGTAATTTTTACATAAATTAAATTTAATTCCTTCAGTTAACCATATACAATAAGAAATATATAAATAAAGCCTTTAACTTGATATATACACATAGAGCAGTGCTGCTACATGTGCATTCATTTGCCATGCTCACAAACTGTTCAGCGCACGAAGTTTGAATTTACCACACAAGCCAGATAGGCAGAAAAACTGATTTAATAATAATTTATTAATAATCTATGTGCCTCTATCTTAAGGGCAGAAATGCGTAACTCAGAACGATGTATATTGGGGACCCCTGTATATTTGTGCAAAATGACTTTGCCTATTAGCTTACAGTAGGGCTTGAGTTAATATGAGAGTGTAGTATACAATTATTAACCTGCTACTCATCTTACTACACTACAATATTTTTACTACTGCTTATACTACTACTGCTGTTTCTACTACTGTTCTATTACTATTAATAATAATTATTATTATAATAAAAATAGCAATAGCAATAATAAAATTACTAAAATATCTCATTGACTTGCTAACACTCTGGATTGCCTCAAGATAGCTCTGTACAGTAAAGTTCTTGGACAATATTTGATTCTATGCTATGGGAAGATAGTATTGTTCTTGTGATTCACTTCTGAACTTCCCTTCCAATAGGAGCAATAATGGAGGAAATCCAATAACTTATTTGAATATTAAGCAGAGAAGGGATGCCATGCGCACTATGATGTCGCTTCCCCAGGCCACGGCAGAAAAGGAATGAAAATCAAAGGGTAATGAGAGATGTTAGGGTAGAAGATTGCTTCAGTCCTTTTTTAGTTTAATTTTTCGTCATTCTGACATGTATGAAGAGAACATGAAATGACATTAACCCCCTAAGGAGCAGAATGCGTCAAATCACCAGCATACATGCTGGACCTGGTCGATGTCAAAATTTCGTTCAGATTCCGCAGGCTAGTTTCAAAACAAAATGGGTGTCATAATGCTTGCTATGGCATGCCATTTTATTCTGGTGTCATATGGCATCTTTTTCTGTCTCATGTGTTATATAAGTCCTTCAGCGTGAGTGGACTTTAGTGTGTTATCAAATGCAATCGAGGCAGTATGTTTTCCATAGATTGCTTGCCCACCGAGGGTTAATAGGTTGGTTACCATAATATACACCCTAAGTTCAAACAAATTAAAAAAAAAACTAATTTTGGTATTTAATAAACTAATTATTATAAACCCCCCAGAGTCCGGAATACCAGAAATATGGACTGGAATTTAACAAAACTAATGATAACACTGAGACTCAGCGTATGAAGAACAAAATTTAGAATAGCTAATGCTGGCAATCTAACCTAGGTAGAGCATTAAGTGCTGGCAAATATATAATTAATAATAAGCTAGATGTGCAGTAACAAAATTGACCCTGTAAAAAATACAGCACTTAATTAGAAAATGCCGGAGCACATCCACCTTGGGATGGGTGAATCTCCAAACTCATATAATTACATCCTTTACTGTTGGACAAAACGAAGGAAGTAAAAAGGGATAGATTTGGCCAGTTCCTAAATATAATGTACGTTGATGCTCATCTGGTTGGTATCCAAGTGGGACAGAATGCATATGAAGTAGAAAGGGATTAGTTTGGCCACTTCCCAACTGTAATATACGTTGATGCCCATCTGTTTGATATCCAAATGGGACAGAATGCGTAGGAAATAGAAAGGGATTGGTCGGGTCACTTCCTAACAATAATATACTTTGAGGTCCATATGGTTGATATCGAAGCAGGACAGAACGCATAGGAAATAGAAAGGGTTTGGTTAGGTCACTGCATAACTGTAATATACATCGATGCCCGTCTGGTTAATATACAAGTGGTACAGAATGTACCCAACCTAATATTATGCTAGTGAGCCTTCTGGAGGACAGTGATTTGAGATTCAACATGAATATCTATAACATGACTTAAATTGACATATATCCGAATGATAAAATACAAATCCACCCAACGAAATAGTCATAAATATGAGGGTAACAAAAGAATTCAACTAAAGCACCTGATTATTGTAAGTAAATGTGATTAAAATAATGAGAGAGATTTTCGAAAAGACTAGACCTTCCCAAATTTTGGTCAGCAGAACTGAATAAAGCTAAATTGACAGACAAGAAATATATTCAGGTATCACTGCAAAGTCATAATATAAATTAATAGAAATCATTCAGACAGCATAATCACACCAAAAACACTGGGATCATTTACAAATTCTTTGACTTTTGGTGTTTATTGTTTTGTATCACTATTAATCACCATCATTGCGGTTCACACAGACGGGTTGGAGCTGGGGAATTAAAGATACCCTTCCTAGCACCCCTCTGATGGGCTTTCTCGCAATACGGCCTCCATATTCTGCCAGATTTAACATCAGCAAAAAGATACACGATATGACCAATTCGATGGTATTTCCACTTTCTTTGGCGGTGTTTCATATATACGCTATCTTGATTTCTTAATGCATGTGGAGCTATTTTTAGCTGCTCCTTCACCCTTACCCTTACACTCCCCTTCAATATTTTTTTCTTGATGAGAGTTTTAGAAGTGACATCACAGTCAATATGTGGAGGGTATTGAGCAGTTGCAAATAGCTTATTTTCTTTTTTGCTGCTAATACTTTTGATGACAGGGTGACCAAAGGTGAGTCGCAGGAATAAAATTGTTTCTCTGGTTGGTTAAAACTTTGTCTAACAATGGAGTAATTTTGTGTGATACCAGAGTAAGAGCCAGTGATATAGCATCAATGCAAAATTATGCTAATAATAATAATAATAATAATAATAATAATAATAATAATAATAATAATAATAATAATAATAATAATAATAATAATAATAATAATAGTAATATAGACTGAAATGTATCTTACATGCAATATTGTCTTCGCCTAGAAGTATTATATAGATACTTTTCAAAAGCCACGAGTATTGACCCGCATGTATTTTATACTTCAGTTATGTCATTTTTTCATGCTGCAAAACAGGAGGAGCCCCTTGGAGTGACTCATAGTATCTCATCATCCCCTACATCAACAGCAATTTCCTCTCGTGTCACTTTAAAATCTGATCCCTCAGTATCAGAGTCACATCTTTCTCAACCACCTGGACCTTCTATATCAGTTTCATGTTCAGATTCAAATTCAAGTATCACTCTTTCACAAGCACATTCTGTTCCTCATTCTGTGACTTCATGTTCCTCTTTGCCTTGTCCCCCTATCCCTGAGCACAGTGCAGTGCAATCCTTTCAAAGCTCAGCAGATACGTCTACTGGCTTGGTAGACTCCTCTAGAATTATTTGTAGAAGTCAGACACTACCTCTGGTACCAGAGAAGCCGATTTCAAAAGGAATCTTACCTTTTGTCAGTTTATCAGTCAGCATACATTCATCCTTAGTACAGTCATCATCTGCCTTGACTATACAGCCTTTATCGCACACTCCTACGTATTCCACTCCCTCATCTTCTTTGTTTGTATCTGCTTCTTCTCACGTAACTGAATCTTCTGAATCAAAAATACCTGTATTAGGTAGTTCTCCTTCCAAAGATAGCAATTTGTCGCGAATATCTTCTAGTGTGTCTCACAAGCCAGAGTTATCAAAGTCGGTGTCATCCTCTTACTTTCATGGTATGAGATCCACCTCCAGTGATGGTGGCTGTGGAACATCCGTATCATCATCAGCTGTTTCTCAATCATCCATTGATTCTGCATCAGTTCCAGCAACACATATTACTTCATTTATCTCCCCATCATATTCCAAACCTCTTACAGCTAGCTCTTTGTTGTCATTACATTCTGATGTAGGGTCTTCACTACAACAAACACCATCTCCTATAATGTCCCATTCTTATTCTACCCCAGCTGTTACTTCAAGACCAACTGTAGGGCATTCACCAACTCTGTCTTCTAAGTTTGCTGCTTCCTCCGATATTGCACCTCATTCTCACACTTTGTCTTCATTATCATCGTCGTCTCTGCAACCTAGTGACAACATCCTCACTGAGCCAAGCATTCTGACTCGAAGTATGACAGAACCAGCATCCATTTCTTTACTTTCTTTTAGTGACACATCAATGCCTTCCACAGTCCTCTTATCTGACACTCTGGCAGCAAATGCAGCTTCATGTTTACCGGATGTTCCTCCTGTAGAGGATACCTCATTGCAACATCTCATTACATCACAGTCCATGGAATCCCATATGACTACATCAGAATTCACTTCAGATGATTCAGTTCTACTAGGTTCTTCCACTGCATCGCATTCTCAGAGTTCTTTATTAGAAACTCAAGTCTGTTCTTTGCCTGCTGCTCAAGACTCAACTCTTTTAGGTCCTTCACATATTGATCCTTCACAGTTAACACCCTCGCCTCCTACTCCGACACATCCCCAATCTTCTGACCATCTTCCACAACCTCCCCCACCCGAACCACCTTCCATATCCCCTCCAACCACTCCTCGTAAAGGGCCGCTGAAGAAAATATCCTCCATGGTAAGATAAGTTTTCCATTTTAGCTCACAATACTGTGAAGTACTGAATGTGGTTATACTTTAATATGAATTAACTCACTAGCTAAAATTATTTTGACTATTTAAATAGTAAAATATTTGATAGATGCATATATTTAAGTTTCAAGTGTTAACTTTATAGAGAACTAATGGAAAATATGCCATCTTAACATAATGTATATTACTGAAACTTGAAAATAAGAAAGAGATGCAAAATCCATCTCTTTTTCTCAATACTAAAATTGCAAACTTACTTTCAATTCTTGATTTGTTATATAAAGTGTAATAATTAATAAGATGTTTTATGAAGTATTTTTTTTCCTTAATATCTAGGTTGACCTTAGTGGCTATAATAAGCGCATTGTAAGTTTCCTGGCTAGAAACTTCTACAACCTCAAGTATGCTGCCCTGGTAATGGCTTTCTGCATCAACTTCATATTACTCTTCTTTAAGGTAAAACAGTCTCTTCTCTGAGTATAGAATAACATTCTTTTCCAGGTAAAATACTGGAGCAAATTATCAAACATCCTACTCGTGTTCCTGATCGAGACAAACATGCAGCAAACACTCTTGACCTATTTCTTACTTCTAACCCTTCAGAGTACTGTTATTCTGTGCTTTCCCCTCTAGGTAAATCTGACCACTCTGTGATCTCATTCTCTTCCATTTATACTCCCCCTCCACCAATCCCTCCTACTCAGCGCCGCCTTTGGCACTTTGAGCGTACCCAACGTGAAAATTTGCATAACTTCCTCTTTGACTTCCCTTGGGACGACTGCTGATTTTGGTCCCGCAACCCTAGTCAGGTAGCCCTAAATATTGCCAAGATCACGACCTTGGGAATGGAGGTGTACATCCTCTCTTCTACAAAAACTTTTTCTCCCCCTAAACCTTGGTTTGACCGTGCCTGCTTCATGGCTATCCAGGCCAGGAATCGAGCACACCGATCTAACCAAGCCTCTCCTTCCAATTTAACTCGCTCTGCTTTTATTGTAGCTAGGAGTCGCTATACTGCTCAGTTCGAAGGTCTAAGGCTTCCATTATAAGAAGAAAAGTTGATGACTTTAACTCCTCTCCCATTGACATATGCATCTGGTCCTTAGCCAAAAACCTCTCCAAAAACTTCTGAAACTCAAGCATTCCCCCTCTCATCCGTTCTGATGGTTCTGTAGCTTGCTCTCCCACTGACAAAGCTACTCTCTTTGGCTCTCTTTTTTTCTGCCAGCTCTTCTATAAACGATTCCAGCACACCTGTCCTCAATCTTTAACCCTCTCTAACCCTATGCCATCCCTTATCCTTTCTTCACGCAACATTCATAATGTTCTTAGCTCTCTAAAGATGAACAAGGCATCTGGTCCCGATGGTATCCCTGCAAGGTTCCTTAAGGAGTTTGCAGATGAATTGGCTCCTGTGCTTTGCCGTCTTTTTCACCTCATTCTGTCAACCAGTAGCTATCCTTCGTCCTGGAAGCATGCTCAAGTTCAACCTGTTCCTAAGAAGGGTGACCGCTCTATTCCTTCAAACTACCGACCTATTGCCGTAACCTCTACTATTGTTAAAGTTTTTGAACTTTGCTCAATACTCACTTCTTGAAACGTCTTGAATTTAACTCACTTATCTCCAGACACCAGTACGGCTTCCACAAGGCAAGACCTATTGGTGACCTCCTGTCCTATCTTACTCATCTATAGTCACCTTCTCTGAAGAAGTATGGGGAATCCTTTGTCGTCACCCTTGATATCTCTAAGACTTTTGACAGAATCTGGCTCAAGGCTCTGTTGGCCAAATTCCCTGCCTATGGCTTTACCCTTTCTCTCTGTTTTCTTATTTCCGGTTTTCTTTCTGACCGTTTTATAATTGTAGTTGATGATGGTGCAATATCTAGCCCTTTCTCTGTTTCCAGTGGTGTTCCACAGGGCTCTGTTCTTTCACCTACTCTGTTCCTTCTCTTCTTCAATAATCTTCTACAATCCCCATCTTCCTCTCTTCTTCATGCCTTTGCTGATGATTCTACCCTTCACTTTTCTTCTGCCTTTTCTTTATAACCTTCATCTGCTACTCGTAATCAGTCTCGTATCACGCTTTCTTCTACTCTTAACTCTGATTTGCAGAGGGTATCTGAGTGGGGCACTCAAAATTTAGTTAAATTCAATGTCTCCAAGACAGTTTCTGGCTATCTCTTTATCTTCTTCTCCTCCTGACAACCCTATTGTCTCCGAAACTAACGAAATTTACCCCCTTAATTCTATCAACATAATAGGAATCCGTCCATATAGGCTCTAACTTGTCTTGGAGGAATCACATAATCCAAATTTCTAAATCTTCATCCAAAAAATGTAGTGTTTTGTTTCGTTTTTGTCATTACTTTTCCTCTTTACAGTTACTTAAAATCCATCACTGCTTAGAATACTGCTCAAACATCTGGGGTGCTTCTACTTCTACTTATCTCCTTAATAGGGTTGAATCTAATGCAGTCAGGCTCATTAATGATCCTTCTCTTACTTCAAATTTGGATTCTCTCTCTCTTCGCCATAAGGTATCATCCCTTTCTCTTTTATATTACTACTACTTCCATCGCTGCTCTGATGAGTTGGCAAATTGTATCCCTCCCCCACTGCCGAGGCCGTGTATCACTCACCAAGCGGCCTCATCTCACAGGTACTGTGTTGAGATTTGTAGCTCGTGGATTTGTTGGTGCAGCGACTGCTTTTCCCATCTACCTCCAGACTGTGGAACTCTCTTCCTCCCTCTGTCTTTCCTAATTCTTATGACCTATATTGCTTCAAAAAGCAGATTTATTGTCATCTCAGGGCTTAATCCTCTATGTGTCTAGGTTTTCTGTACTTTGACTATTTTTTCTGTCTGCTGTTTTCGTATGTGTATTATTACTTCATCTCTGCCTTGTCCTTAGCATTTTTCTTTTCCTTCGTCTTGGTGTTTTCTCGTGCCTGGGTCTTTAATGATGAGGACAATTTTTGCATGTCCCGGTGTCACTCTTAAAAAAATATATTTATGTAATCTTGTCATTTTAAAATGTATCATGTCAAGTAAATTTTCCATCTAGTAAGAGAATTACTCATAGGTGAAATTTTTTATTCTAGGTTATGTTTTACCAAGCAGTGCCATACAGTGAAGGGAAAATATTACCTTTTTAGTTTAACAGTATGCACTTTAATGAAACTTTCCTTTCCTCCAGATATGGTATTTTTTCTTTTAATGAAATATTATAATGTTTCTTGTTTCATTACTTGTTAGAATAACACATTAATGTTAATTTTCAGCAAGAAAATCCAGAGCTAAAACCAGATTCCTATGTTATTCCATTACTCTCTGGGAACCATTCAAAACTAGCTTTATTTGACTTAACTCTCTCAGTTCTATTTTGAAACTAATTTTTATGTCACTGAATTATATTTTACAATGCAATAAGTGAGTTATATCCAAGTGAGGAGTTCAGAGTTTTTTCTCTGCATTTTATTGTTTTTCCTCCTGGGCCAGTGGACAAAACCACCGTCTACATGCTGATTCGTGCTGTAAAAGTGGACTCAATGGGGTGGAGCAAGGGAGAATCGAGGACGTGGTATTTAGATTCCCCATATCAGTGTACCAAAAAATGTCACTCTGCCAAAATGCCTTTTTTAAATTAAAGAATATGAAAGTGTACCACTGGATATTTCGTACTTACATAATTGGAGTTTGGAAAGAAATTATTATTCAGATAAACCTTGTGATTCTAGGAGGCAACTGATAGGAATAGCTTCTGTTTTCTAATATTATGTCATACCCCATGGATACCAGCAGGGTTCCTATAACTTATGGGAGGTAACAGTCTATCCTCATCCCTTCACTCACGTGTTCTTATTTAGTTGGCTTTTACAATATGGTGGGATTATGAGTAAGCTATTCAACATTTAACATAATTGAAATTACTAGATACTTATATTTTCAAGAAGTTTGGGACTGGCAATATTTACCAGAACAAAGCTCGAAGTAAAAAAAATGTTGTTTCACATCAATCCCCATACGGACCCTACCGGGTTGACAGGGGCTATCACACAAAAGATACCATTCTCATCATTTTCCTAACCCATACTGATTCAGACAAAACAAACTGTACAAGCCATCAAATGGATTTTAATTCTGAACTATCTGGTTGCGTTCTAGTTAGTTTCTTGCCAAATAGAGTAAAGTGAGAGATGGAGGGCATGGTTGGGGAAAACGTAGCCGCATCACTTCTCTGTTCGGGATATATAACCATCATTCTGCTTTTGAAAACAAGAGTGGAGGATGAAAATAATCTGTTATTAAATTAACAACGACAATAATGTTTTCTATCCAGAATCTGTCAATGTAAACTTTACTGATATAATTATCTGTCATTTCACGCACAGCTGCTATTAATTTGTTGGAGCTATTGTTGGGCAGGTCACTGTTATCATCGTATTTAAATTTAAGTTTGACATATGCTTTTGTATAGTCTGCCATAGGAGGTTTATCAAACAATGTAACAAAAGAAATGCCATTGGTACCAGTCTCGCAAGACTTTTCTAAAGTCGGTCCAATTTTTATCTTGCCTACTTGCTTTATTTTTATTTAGTTGGCTTAATGGTTAATGCACAGTGCTCTTGTTAAAAAATCATAATACAGTATTACTGTGATTTAAAGTGCCCCATCTCCACCTTTATGGATGCTATTACAATTATAATTTATTTAATTTAATCTGATTTATGACAGGTACTACATTTAAATATTTGTTAATGCTGTAGTTATGATATGACATACTGATAAATGTTTAATTAAGTAAATATTTATTTTTACTATGCATTCAAAGGCTTCCAAGGTATGTAAATATTATAGGCACATATGTATCATCAGTTACTTTTCATAAAGTATTATTTGTTTTTATATCTATGGCTTACGCAATGCTGATTTCTTAGAAAGCCATATCAGTTTAGTGATATCATAAGAAACTACAAGAATATATCACAAAACTTGGGGTTCTGAAATATACTTAGGAAGTCCACGAGTATGTATGATATAACTAGGAATTCTACAATATTTTTTTTAAGAATTAAATTTCAAGTAGTTGGAAATTATCTCATAATCTCGGCACAGGCCACTGTTGTTGAATCGGACGAGGAAGAGGAAGAGGAAGGAGGAACAAATCCATTTGACTTTGGCTCTGGAGATCTCTTGGGTTCTGGTGACGATGCAGTTCTTGGCGATGATGGAGGGGCTGATGAAGGGGGCTCTGGAAACTTTACACTTGAGGATGATGGTGAAGAAGAGGAAGAAGAGGAGGTAAGGACATTTTTCTGCAGATGTTAATCTTTATCTACAAATATATTCAGTGGTCACAATTCCCCATGTGAGAGGAGTGGCCGAGTCAATGCACACACTTTCATGAGAAGCTAATTATACCCAAATCACTTCTCTTAGCTCCATAGGGATAAATGGATGCCTCAAATTCCTCCACCATTCTGTTTGAGTCACCCAAAGAATATGTGAGCCAGGATCTTGCGCTATGAGACCCAGCAGCCGCAGATGGTTTAATCTTTTTCTGCTAAATATAGATCTCAGTGTTTTCTCTTTATAGCAACATTGTGGGCCATGTACATGCTTTAAATATATGTTTACAAAATAAAAGACGTTTATTGTAAATTAAATGGATACAACTTAGAGATACAAAAATGATTAATATATTATTAAATTTTGCAGGTACTGTTCATTGTAATACTTTTAAAAATATTTTTTTTGTATTCTCAACCAATATAAGATTGATATGTGTACATTAAGTTTTTATTTGGCAATCGATGCTTGAACATACATTATGCCTAGCGATCGACCAATGTGCTATGAAGCTGAAGTTTCAAATTATAAAACATTTGTTTTTCTTAGGCTGAAGAATGGATCCACATGGATGACAGATATTTCTACCTGGCCCATATTCTCCGAATCTTCTCAGTTACTCACTCCATTGTTGCTATGTGCATGCTCTTGGCTTATTACAACCTCAAGGTAAATTCTCATAAGTAGTCATACGTAATTTTGTAAAATAGAACTGTTCCTTGTCATCATATATAATAATCCTTGATATACTGTAGTCTTGTCTGCAATATAAAGATACTAATAAAATATGTGAGAATTATTTGTTGCAAAGAATTTGCTATCTCTGTAGGATATATGTCATACTAGTATATAGCAACCATATTTGTATTACAATACCTTGAATATTATATATTAATTGTATGTAAATGCAGATACCTCTGGTGATCTTCAAGCGAGAGAAGGAAGTTGCTCGACGTCTTGAGTTTGATGGTATATATGTAGCTGAACAACCCGAAGATGATGACATCAAAGGTCACTGGGACAAGCTTGTCATCTCAGCTAAGTAAGCACACATGCACCTTTCTTCATTAAAAATATGTTAAAAAAAACTAGCTCTTAGGGAAGCGACTCATATGTTTATGGATCTCTTGGAGGGGCTTTGCTGTGACGAGATTGAGTGACAAACTAAGAGTTCTAGTCGTACATTCACAGTGATTTTTTTATAGGCTCTATTGGGGTTAAAGGTTGAATCTTCAAACTCATAGAGCTTAGAACTCTACTGCTCCGCCTTCATCTCTCTGCCACTCAAGCAACCCATCCTCATTCTATTCCACAGAACCTATCTTGCTTGAGGAGAATAAGGAGCAAGAGGGTGGAAGTTGACCAGCTGCGTTTAGAGTTATAAAAATACACTATTCCTTTATTTAAGTGCCTTTCTGATTATTTACTTGTGCTCCCCACAGAGTACTACAAATGCAGAACATGGGAGGGGTGGCTGGAAGCCTTAGTCATTTCTGGAATGAAATAACAATGAAATTATGATATCCCCTTCTAATATATAAATTCAAATGGATGAACAGCTCTCTTGAATATATTTATTTAATTACCATTTTTTAACCATTCTGTGGTGAGTGTTGTGCTGATTTACTGTTCCAGATTTACTGTTTTGCATTTAGGTGAGTTATGATGTGTATTATTCTTAGGCTAGGAAATACTTGTTTTATCAATAAATTAATGAAAATTTTAATATTCACTAGGTCACGTAGGTGAGAGCCTTTGCGTTTTCCGAAACACTGATACCGGTATCGTATTTTACGTGGTGCAATACTGTTTACTATTTTTTACTGTTTTATTATTCTTAGGCTAAGAAATAAATTTTTTTTATCAATAAAATCATGAAACTACTGGAAATATAAATATATATGCTAGCTCACGTAGCTATCGGGCACTATTTCGCATGATGCAATACTATGAGTTATACTGTACGTACGTACGTATATCTAAATTTATGTTTCTGCTAGCTCACGTAGCTATCGGACACTATTTCGCATGATGCAATACTGTGAGTTATACTGTACGTACGTATATCTAAATTTATGTTTTTTATATTTTTTACTGTTTTATTATTCTAAGGCTAGGAAATACTTGTTTTATCAATAAAATAATGAAAATTTTAATATTCACTAGGTCACGTAGGTGAGAGCCTTTGCGTTTTCCGAAACACTGATACCGGTATCGTATTTTACGTGGTGCAATACTGGTTACTATTTTTTACTGTTTTATTATTCTTAGGCTAAGAAATAAGTTTTTTTTATCAATAAAATCATGAAACTACTGGAAATATAAATATCTATGCTAGCTCACGTAGCTGCGACCCCAACACATTGTACGCTATCGAACACTATTTCACATGATGCAATACTGTGAGTTATACTGTACGTACGTATATCATTCAGTTATTAGTACAATGTATATTAATTTAAAATTCATTTACTTATTTGATGATTGTACAAAATCGATTGTATTTATTCATTGTAATTTGGACCAAATATTCCTTTTGTAAAGACTATACTTTTCAAAAGAATGGGTCAATAAACGTATCTATCTATCTATCTATCTATCTAAATTTATGTTTTTTACTATTTTTTACTGTTTTATTATTCGTAGGCTGGGAAATAATTTTTTTTTAATATTTTAATATTTTTGCATATACCCATAAAATAAAATAATAATTTATAAAAAAAAAAAAACCACGATACAGTGAGAACGCGAACCAAGAAACGCGAATAACCGGGGAAACACTGTATATATATATATATATATATATATATATATATATATATATATATATATATATATATATATATATATTTATATATATATATATATATATATATATATATATATATATATATATATATATATATATATATATATATATAACACTGAGCTGCTAACATACACTCTAAAATGGGCGGGTTTTTGTCTCCTTCTTTTTGCTAGCTGTATCTCTTGCCATTGTACTTTGAGATGGTGGCCAGTTAAGGTCACGAAATTAATAAGTACTTTATAAATATATTTTCATTGTTTTATTTAATGGGCTTTTCCTACCATTTTATACTGTATGTTAACAGTTCAGTGTTAATAATATATATATATATATATATATATATATATATATATATATATATATATATATATATATATATATATATATATATATATATATATATTTTTTTTTTGTGATTGTGACACCAGGACGGGCCAAAATAATAAAATAAAATATATCTACCCTCATCGGGCCTGGGCACGAAGAAAACATAAAGAGAAACAGAGATGGGGAGTATTGTAACTTCTCAGTTGTGAAGGGATAATAAGACAAGTATAATGAATATCTAAAAATATTCGGTGTTGATGTAGGCATAAAAAGAAAACCGTAACTGAAGGAAGACTTAACATCGAACTGTCCTGGACAGTCCCATTTAAGTCCAAAAGACCCTTCAGCTGTAGTATCGCAATGGGCGATTGGTGTCATGGGTGTATATATATATATATATATATATATATATATATATATATATATATATATATATATATATATATATATATATATATATATATATATATATATATATATATATATATGTATGTGATTACCTAATTGTGTTTACGGGAAAGAGCCCAAAGCTCGTATCTTCCCGTCTCCTCATCGGTTCCATTTTATACTTAGTGATACTTATCATACCTGTCCTTAAAACTATGAATTGAGATAGCATTAACTACCTCCTCGCTTAGCGACTTCCAATTATCAACTACTCTTACACTGAAAAAGTATTTCCTTACATCCTGCAAAGAAGTTTTCTTACGAAGCTTCAAACTATGACCTCTAGTTCTAGAGCCAGCCATATCAAAATATCGATCCCTATCCACTCTATCATAACCATAAAGGAATTTAAAGACCGTCACAATATCCCCCCTCACTCTTCTAGCTTCGAGTGATGGTAAGTCTAATTCCCTCAGCCTCTCATCATAACTGAAATTGCGTATTTCTG
The DNA here is from genome assembly GCA_037179515.1 of Halocaridina rubra. Classification (NCBI taxonomy): domain Eukaryota; kingdom Metazoa; phylum Arthropoda; class Malacostraca; order Decapoda; family Atyidae; genus Halocaridina; species Halocaridina rubra. The sequence continues at coordinate 263,978 of JAXCGZ010022643.1, read as the reverse complement.
GCACCAGTTTCGTGGCATGTCTTTGAACTCTTTCAAGCTTAGCTATGTGCTTTTTCAAGTGCGGATTCCAAAAGGGGGCTGCATATTCGAGTTTTGGCCTCACATAGGTTACATAAATATTTCTGAACATTTCCTTGTCCATGTGCCTGAAGGCTACCCTTACATTTGATAAGAATGCATATGCTGCCCTTACTGTGCCATTTATATGTATTTCTGGAGACAAACCTGCCAGTATGTTTACTCCTAGATCTCTCTCATTTTCTGTCTCTTGAAGTTGTACTCCAGCCACCGAGTAGTCAAGCTTGGGCCTTCTTGCACTTGTACCCATTCTCATTACCTTACATTTTGAAGTATTGAATTCCATTAGCCACTTTTCTGACCACTCATGCAGATTATTTAGATCCTCCTGAAGTTCTCTACCATTGTTCTCGTGTTTTACTTTCTTCACAATCTTTGCATCATCTGCAAACATATTCATGAATGAATTTACAGACTCTGGTAGGTCATTTACATATACAAGGAACAAAAGTGGCCCTAAAACTGAACCCTGTGGAACTCCACTACTAACTCTTCTCCATTCAGACACTGTGTGTCTTACTCTAACCCTCTGTTCCCGTCCTTCTAAGTAAGTTTTTATCCATTCCAAAACATTTCCACCTATTCTAGCCATTGATTGCAGCTTCCTAATAAGTCTCCCATGTGGAACAGTGTCAAACGCTTTCTGGAAGTCTAGGAATATGCAATCTGCCCAGCCCTCTCTTTCCTGTAAGATTTGGCTTACCTCATCATAAAATTCTAATAAGTTTGTTACTGTTGATCTACCTTCTCTGAAGCCATGTTGCCTCACTGACAAAAAGTTGAAGGATTCCAAGTGAAGAGAGATATGTTTCCTTAGTAGTTTCTCCATAACTTTGCAAACTATGCTGGTCAAGGAAACTGGTCTATAGTTCAGAGCCGTATCCCTCCTTCCCTTTTTGAAGATAGGTATCACATTTGCTTGTTTCCAGCATCTTGGAATCTCCCCCAACTCCAGTGACTCCTTAAATATGATACTTAGTGCCACTGATATTGTGTTTGCGCATTTTTTAAGCACATGAGGGGATATGTCATCAGGACCTGTAGCTTTATGAACATCTAAATCCATCAGCGCTTTGCATACCTCTGTGGCTGTAAGGTTGATGTTCTCTAATACCGGCCCTTGAGCATATATATATATATATATATATATATATATATATATATATATATATATATATATATATATATATATATATATATATATATATATATATATATATATATATATATATATATATATATATATATATAGTGACAGACCATTCTTTTCAAAGTCACCAGACTCAGTACAGATGCCCTATTATTATTTTACTAAACTCTTAACCTTGTTTTCTTTTCTTTTCTTTTACTAAGAAACATCACTTCTTGTATTTTGTAAAATTATGATAATTTGCAATTCATATCATTTTCTGTGTTATATCTTTGAATTTAGCTATACTGTATGTAGTTTAGTATTCTTGTACATGAAGAAAGTAAAATATGCACTATCACAATGCCTTAGTCTCCCTCTTTTTCTCTCTTCTCTGTTTTCTCTCATGTAGTGCTGACGCATCTTGTGAATATATCTTTTAATATATTTTTTGTTATAAAATTACTTTTGCTGATAAATATTGTTATAAATTTGCTTGCCAATATGTTATTAGTTTGGCTAGATAAATTTCAGTAGTTTTTGATATTTGAATAATAAGAATTCGCTTCTACTAAAATTATAAAGAAATATGCCCACAGATTGCAGATACCAGAAGTTCATTTTGCCATAATTTATGTTCTCATTTTATTTGTTTGCTCCCTTTTGTTGCACCTAAATTACTGTCTCTCTCTTGCATATCTGCTATATCTGCCTGCCAGATACCACCACTATAGTAAACATTCGAAATAAAATACACGAGAATACTGCTCTTCGTCAACCATACAGATTCGCCCAAGTCGAAGCTCACCCAGACTAGCGCGAACTCACTCACTTAGAGACAATACAGAGAAGAGGCAAAATCTTGCCTCAGCAGTCAAGCATACTCCAAGTTTTCACTACGTGACTAAGCAATATTCATGAGTATTATTACAGGAATTCATCTGGTACAAATAAGTGTCCTCCATTCTACTCTGCCTGTGTGACAGATGTGATCTCCTTCGAGTTGAGGCCCATGTCTTGGCATCCTTCTATGGTGCCGGGAATCGAAATCATGCTCACCACCTCCGGAATTCGAGGCTGCAATCTAAGAAAGAGTGATGGTTTTTCCAATGCTGACTGCCCTGTGGTAAAGATGAAGAATGCTGATAATAATGCTCACATTATCTTTGAAGAATGGCTTCTTGATGGCCTGTAGGGCGCTTTTAGAGTCGGAGAGAATAAGTGCATGGTCAGTTCCTTACTGGGAGAAGAAACTGATGGCATTGGCTATGGCAACCAGCTCAGTTTAGAGTGATGAGCAGGAGTTCGACAGCCTCCAGGATTGGTCGTGGTCTTTGGTCGTGAAGGCGGTCGCTGAGGCTCCAGTTTCTTGACTGACTAAGCAGTCAATGTAAAAGATTTGGAAGTTTGGTCTGCTCCAGCACTGAATTTTGTCCTTGTATGTGTTTTTAAGGAGAAGTGGGGGTAATTGAGCTTTTGGGGTTGTCTGGCAGCTCGATTTTTATGGCAAGCGGCTGGTCGTCCCATGGAGGAGGGCATCGGTAGTCAGGGAGCGGAGTGTCCTGGATCTTGGCTAGGATGTCTTCCTTGATTGGTAATGCTTGCAGGCCGGCACAGACCTTGGCTGCCCAGATTCTTGCAGGGTTGTCCGGATGGTGATCGAGGGCTAGCCGGAAGTCGGAGTCGGCAAGGCAGGGATATTGAGCAGTGGTGGTTTTGGCCATTGAGAGGGTTAATCTTTGTAGAGATCTAAGTTTAAGTGGCATGAGGTTGGATTCCAACTGGAGGTTTTCTCTCTTGGTCCGCATTATTTTATATTACCTCTATCTTGTCCCATTGTTGGTCTTTCAGTAGCCAGAAGGTGGGACATGCATAGTCTACGAGGCTTCGTATGGCTTGCACATGGAAGGTTCTAAGGAGACTGAAGGATGCGCCGTCAAAAAGGCCCGATATCTGTCGAAGGACGGTTTGGTGCAGCTTACATTTCTCATGCAAGAGTTGTATCTTGGGTCTGAAGGTTACTTGGCTATCGATGGATACACCCAGGTAGAGGTGCTTGGTAACCCAGTCCACATGCTCATTGCCTATGACCAGTCTAGTGTCTGGTCTCTATTGGTGGATGAGGAGCTCCTTGGATTTGAGGGCATTTATCTTTAGTCTGAGGGAGATGGAGGCTTTGTTAATCTTAGTGAGGCAGCACTGATCTTGTTTAAATTCCTGTCGCCTCTTGTGACGCAGGCAATGTCGTTAGCATAACTGAAAATATTAGCTCCAGGTGGTAGCGCAATGTCCATTATTTCCTCCCTGAGACAGTTGAAGAGGAAGTGGCTGATAATTCCACCTTAGGGGGTCCCACTTTCATGGACTTTATAGGTGGAATAATGCCCTTGAACTTTGACCAGAGCACTACAGTTTTGTAGACTCAGCTTGAACCTGGAGAAGTTTCCTTTGATCTGCTTAGCGACCAGAGCAGAGAGTACTGCCGATACATAGGCAAGTTCAAAGGCCTTCTCTAGATCAAGAAAAACAATTAATCCACGATGATCATTGTTGAATGATAGCATAGAAGCTATGCATTCTGAGGTGCCTAGGCCTGGCTGGTAGGCAAACATATTTTTGTGGAAGGGTGGGCACTTCCAACGAAGTCTATTAAGCACCATCCTTTCTGCCGTCTTGCTCAGGCAGCTTAAGAGGTAGATAGGGCATGGGTTAGCTGGATCTTTTGGCTTAGGAATGGGCTGAATATCTACCCTATTCCATGAAGCTGGTCTAACTCTCTGATTATATGTCTTGTTAATCAGAGAGAGTAGAGAAGCTCCCCTTGGGGCCCCATATTCTGAATCATCGAGTATGTGATTTTGTCTGCACCTGGGGCTGTGTTCTTGAAGCTCTTGCTCACTTTCTGCTGCTAAGTCAGAGTGAAGGGGGTATCTGCTTGATCTCCGGTATTGATGGTCTCTTCTACTTCATCCCATCTTGAAGCGGTGAGACCCTGGAGAGTCTTTCTGGTTGCGAAGGGGAGCTGGTTGGAGTTGGCCCTCTCCGCAAATGTGGTGGAGAGTTCTTAAGCTACCCTACAGGGGTCCCTGTGGGGATGGTTCTAGGAGGATGTTACTTTAGCGAAAGAGTTGATATTCCTCCACATTTGGTCCACAGAGGTGTGAGCATCTAGGGTGGAAAGCCACTTAAGCCATTTTTTCTTCTTAATTTCTCGTCTCTTCATGGACATGTTCTTTGACTACCTAGAGAGTATGGTAGGAGTCTTCAGTGCATTTTGCGGACAACGTTGAGCCGGTGATTGAGTTCTTTGACTCTATCACAGTAGTACCTCCTGTCACAATGATTAGCATGATGTGGATTGCGGAGGGGGATAGAGGAGTCAGCTGCGGCTTGCAAGGCGCTAACTAGCTCAGCCTCAGCCTGATCAATATCTCCAGGTGATGTATAAGCTGAGTACCAAATGCTGAGGTGCTCCTAGTATCGGCCCCAGTTGGCCCTCTAGAAGTTCCATTGAGGAGGAGGAGGAGTAGGGATTTGTAAGATTTCAGGAATTGGCAGCTTGAGGTGGATCCCCTAGTGGTCACTCGTGACCAGGAGGTGAATTTTCCAAGTGGCATCTTTTTTAGGGAGTTGGAGATGAAGGTGAGAGCCAGTATTCCAACTCTGTTGTGAGTTGGCTCATGGTTGTTGAGCAAGGTGATGTCTTCTTGGTCGTCCAGCAGACTCATGATGTGTTAATCTGTTGCACAGGGCGCTCATACCTGAATCTTGGATGGTGCCCATTGAAGTCTCTTCCTATTACCAAGTCATGATGGCTGGCTAAACTAAAGATGGCAGAAAGATCTAAGTCACCAGTTACCATTGTGCTGTCTGTATATGTTGTAAAGATCTATGCAGCTACCCTGTAGTTTAATGTTGACAGAGAGGACATGGACACCTTAGCTGCAAAAGACAGTTTGAGTGATTTCTTTGGCCAGTAAGGTTTTCCTGATAAAGGTGGCTCTGCCTCTATTCTCCCCCGGAGTCCAGTGCTGGTAGAATCCCTGGTACCCGAGGATTTTAGGAGTGTTTTGATCCGTACACAGGGTTTCTTGAACCATGATGACATGGATATTGCCAGCCTTGGCAATGCCTTCCAAGTGTTGGATTTTTTATCTCAAACACTGGGCATTCCAGTGAAGGATTCAGAGATTAGGCATCATGAAGATTTAAAAGGTGAAGTTGGAAGGAGCAGTGGCTTGTTGAAGCTGGTGGTGGTTCCTCGAGACGAGGGCTTGGACAACGATGCTATGAGTAATTTCAGCGACTTGATTGATGATGTCTCTGGGAGAGGCATTGGCAGAATTTTGTTACCAGGGCAAACATTCTCTAGAAAGGGCCTGTGTGACAGAGCATTCTGCTCAAATTCAATAGACTCAGTATAAATGCCCGATTAATTATTTACTAAATTTTTAACCTTGTTTTCGTTTCTTTTCTTTTACTGAGAAACCTCACTTCTTGTGTTTTTAAACTTATGATAAGTTGCAATCATATTATTTTTAGTATTATATCTTTGAAGTTAGCTATACAGTATATAGTTTAATATTCTTGTACGTGAAGAAAGTAATATATGCACTAAGCACATCAAAGGAAATCTCTCCTGATTCAAGCTGAGTCTACTAAATCGTAGTGCTCCAGTCAAAGTTCAAGGGCATTATTCCACCTATAAAGTCCATGAAAGTGGGATCCCCCAAGGTGGAATTCTCAGCCCCTTCCTCTTCAACTGTCTCATGGAGAAAATCATGGACATTGCGCTACCACCTAGAGCTGAAATCTTCAGTTATGCTAACGACTTTGCCCTCGTCACAAGAGGCGACAAGAATTTAAACAAGACCAGCGCTGTCTCACCAAGATTTACAAAGCCTCCATCTCCCTCAGACTAAAGATAAATGCCCTCAAATCCAAGAAGCTCCTCATCCACCAATAGAGACCAGACACTAGACTGGTCATAGGCAAAGAGCCTGTGGACTTGGTTACCATGCACCTCTACCTGGGTGCATACAGCAATAGCAAATATCTTTCAGACCCAAGATACAGCACTTGCGTGAAAAATGTAAGCTGCACCAAACCGTCCTTCGACAGATATCGGGCCTTTTTGACGGCGCATCCTACAGTCTCCTTAGAACCTTCTGTGTGCAAGCCATACGAAACCTTGTAGACTATGCATGTCCCACCTTCTGGCTACTGAAAGACCAACAATGGGACAAGATAGAGGTAATATAAAATAATGTGGACCAAGAAAGAAAACCTCCAGCTGGAATCCAACCTCATGCCACTTAAACTTGGATCTCTACAAAGATTAACCCTCCCAGTGGCCAAATCCACCATTGCTCAACATCCCTGCCTTGCTGACTCCGACTTTCGGCTAGCCCTCAATCACCACCCTTACCTCCCTGCAAGAATCTGAGCAGCCAAGGTCTGTGCCGGCCTGCAAGCATTTCCAATCAAGGAAGACATCCTAACCAAGATCTAGGATACTCTGTTTCCTGACTACCGATGCCCTCCTCCATGGGGCGACCATCCGCTTGACATGAAAATCGGGCTGCCAGACAACCCCAAAAGCTCAGTTACCCCCAATTGTCCTTAAAAACATATACAAGGACAAAATTCAGAGCTGGAGCAGGCCAAACTCCCAAATCTCTACATTGACTGCTTAGTCAATCAAGAAACTGGAGCCTCAGTGACTGCCTTCACCACCAAAACCACGTCCAATCCTGAAGGCTGTCAAACTCCTGCTCATCACTCCAAACTGAGCTGGTCGCCATAGCCAAAGCCCTCAGTTTCTTCTCCCAGTAAGGAACTGACCATGCACTTATTCTCTCCGACTCTAAAGGCACCCTACAGGCCATCAAGAAGCCACTCCTCAAAGATAATGTGAGACTTATTACCAGCATTCTTCACCTTTACCACAGGGCAGTCAGCATTGGAAAAAACCATCACTCTTGCTTGGATTCCCAGCCATGTCGGCATCAAGGGAAATGAAGAAGTCGATCAAGCTGCCAAACATCCCTCTCTCCGAGCAGAGACTCAAATATCCCTGCCTCCTGGGACTCTCCAGATCAAAATCAAAGCTTCCAGGTCACTCCTTAACTTATTACTAGCCAGACACAACTTGTGCACTGACACTGATTCTCCTTCCACCTGGTGGTACAGAGGCCACCACCAATCTCCAGCACAGCACCCTCCCCAAGAGCCACCGCAGAAGCACAGCAGTCAACTTCCACCATCTGAGACTTGGCTATAAGTGCACCTGGCAAATAGTGGAAGATGTCATTAGGGATTGCACCTTCTGTCAAGAAGCTTCACCGCACCCACTGCTCCACTACATCCTCGAATGTGAAGTCTTTTCTGATATTCGACGGAAAACTAGTGCCCCTGTAACACCTAGCATGGCTCCCAATGCCCTTCATGTTGCTAGCTCCATAATCAGAATAGCAACAGTGAACTTCATGGACAGCCTACTGAACATCATCAGTCAGTACCCTCCTCCTAGATAACCAGGCAACAACATATGCTCTTTGTCAAGACATGATCTCATGAGGTTGAAAACCTGTTTCTCAGCCTCTCCAAATTGAGCCCAACACACGCTGGTGTGGTTTCAAAAGGAAGCCTTGTCCTTGCTGGTCATCAGCAAGAACCCTTCTTTTAATTAATTTTTCTCTTCTGTATTATGTTCATCCATTTATTTTTTATATTTATTTATTCATAAATTGTTTATGTCTAGTTTCTCTTACCCTTCCTTCTTGGTGGTCCTCTAGGGGTTAAAAGAGTGTACACGGCACCATCACCTCTCCCTTCTTCACCTCTATCCTATCTCGACTTTCTCCTTCCTCTCTACAAGGCACTTCAAAATTTGAAGGAGACTATTAATTCTGAGCAGAACACCTCTGTTCCCTCTTATCTTTACAGATGTATTCCAGATCCAGCTGATCTCACCAAGGCCCGGCCACCCTCAGGGGTGGATATCGATAACGTAACATCTATATACAAGAATCAGATATTATTTTAAGCAGTTTTTTATGTACAGCAGAATATTAAATATCATATTATAAATTTGGCTTAAGAACATGTATGTCTTATTTATGAATGTTTTCATTTTCTATCATTCAGGAGCTTCCCCAATAATTACTGGGACAAATTTGTCAAGAAGAAGGTTAGGGAAAAGTATAGCGAGACTTACGACTTTGATGCTATTTCCAATCTGTTAGGAATGGAGACGACAATGTCCTTCAAACATGAAGAAACTTCCACAGGCATTGTTGGATAGTAAGTAAAACTTATTGTTTTCAGAAGGGTACTTTGGTACATATTTCATTTAATTATTTAGATAAGATGAAAATAGTAGAATTAAGCTGAACGGGGATAATTCTGGAGTAGATCAAAAGAGAGATATATCGAGATGAACTTATTGTAGTTTGAAGGGATGGTAGGGAAATTGAGAATGGTGATTTTTTTAGAATCTGTGGACAGATATGGAACTATTTTTGGATAGATTTTTAAAGAACATACTAATCTACAGCTGTATTTGTATAGATGAAAAATGGACCCCAATAATTATATAATCTTAAAAAAATGAGTAAAATGGATGTAATTATTGCAGATGTGGAACTGGCAATGTGTCATTGGACTGTCCAATTTGCCATACTAAACGAATTTGTGAGAAAATAATGATACTTACACTAAAATAGCAAATGCTAAACGTTTTTTCACAGTTAATAATCAAAATGCATAGATAATGATAGACAATTAGAGTCTGTGCACCTAAGTGCAAAAAAAAAAAAATTAGGAATATGATACTAAAAGCAATAGAAGAGATGGCTGACTTTAAAATAAGAAACAGATTTCTTAGTATTCTGGTTGAAGAGTTGTCATAATGTCCAACACGTTTTTCTAAGGAAAAAAAAACATAATCAACATACCAAATATAACAATAACTACTGTAAATTTATGATGCTGCACAATATTACTAACACGGAAAGTGTCCAAAGACGTATATATGAGCTCCCGTCTCCTTCTTACAATTATCATGGTAGTTTATATCATTGAATGAAAAACTGCGAATCATTATATGTTGAAGATTGGATGCAGCCTAACCTGAGGACCAAAACTGCATAGGAGAGAGATCTTTACATGTGATAAAAATTCTGGAATTGCTGTAATATGCTGATTGCAAGACATTCATACAGATATTGATAATAAAGTAGTATATGAATGTTTAAAGTACTTGATGAAGAAGTCAAAGGTGTAAGTAAGAGCTTTTTAATAATAAAAATAATAAACATTAGAAGCAATAAATCCCTTAACTATCTCAGTAATTGAAATTCATCATATAAACGAATAAGCTAGTCTTCTTGATGTCATAAAAAGTACAGTTTGAGTCTTACTTAGAGCTCATCCTCTTGTGCCCCCTCAGACCTTGATCTGCGACTTATTGAATTTTCCATTACAGTTTATCATCAGTTGACTGGAGATACCAGCTATGGAAGGCTGGTGTTACTGTGACTGACAATGTAAGTAGCTTTTGCTTTTATTTATGACGTATATCCTATACCACACATAATTATTTTAAAGCACAACTAAAAATATTGTTGTTGCTAGAAAATTTACCGAAATAGATGACAGCCCTATCACCTTTACAATTAACCTATTTGCTCTCATCATTAAAAATTCCGAATATCATGTTATCTTTCACATTACACAATAATTATAAAAGATAAATATCCTTTCCCTGTTATCACAGTAATTAAGAAAATATTCTGTCTTCATTGTAGCTGTTGAAATCTTATTTTATTGTAATTAATATGCTCTCACTGTTGCAATATATGAACATCCTATCACAATTATAGTGTCCAAAATCTCTTATCACCGTTGTGATGAATATCCTTTCTATATTGAAATTGACCAATATCCCATCCCCACTGTAAATACCTAATATCTGTTCTGTAAATGAAATGATTAGGAGTTTTATGTGTCATTATTCATTCTCATTCAAATGGGGGTGGACACAGATAGGTTGGAGCTGAGGATTTAAAAGCTGGATGCCCTTCCTTATACACTGCAGTGGGCTCCAACACGGTTTTTCACTTCCCGAGCCGAGTACTCCAAGCACTGCACAACTGCGGGCCATCTATTCTGTAACTGAATGCACTGCTTAAATGCATAGCAGTGAGAGTGATGAGCGAGATATGAGTATATTCATAGTAATACCTAAATAGATTAGAGATTACTTACCTTTGGAGTGATAAGAGCTTTCATATAAGCCAAACCAATTTCGTATACTGCACGTATCAGATCAAGAAGAAGTATACTGCAGCTGTCGCTATATTCTTTGTGTATTTGTTTTACATGTCTTGATATTAACATTATTTCTCTTCCAGCAATTTTTGTACAACTTGTGGTACTTGACATTCTCCGTATTGGGTAATGTCAATTTCTTCTTCTTTGCTGCTCACCTGTTGGATGTGGCTGTTTCCATCCCTTCACTGAAGACGATCTTGCAGTCTGTCACACATAATGGAAAGCAGGTTTGTTGATAATCTTCAAATAATAAAGTACACTATTGTAAACCGAGTTAAGATAGATAAAGAACATCTTTCATCAGCATATTGTTATTTACACAGTAACAAAATGTCCCTACTTCTTTTATAGCTGATCCTGACTTGTATGTTGCTGACGATCACAGTGTACTGCTACACCGTCATCGCCTTCAACTTCTTTAGGAAGTTCTATGTCTCTGAAGAGGATGAAGTAGTTGATCAAAAATGCCACGATATGCTTACAGTAAGTTATGATATAAAACTGTATCAGTATGGAATGGCTTGTGTAAAGATACGAGATAGTATGTATAGTGCAGCCTGCATGCTATATAATAAGAGACAGACAACTTTTGTCCAATTGTAATAGGACTTGAAAACTATCTTAGGAAGGCTACAAACTTGTAACTTCCTCAATACAAGGATCTATTATAGGGGGGCCAGTTGCAAGAAAAAGTTAGTCGCCTCCTTTTGCAATGAGGTTTTCAGCTATTCAGTGTAGACAACATTATATATGTGCAAGAATATTTTCAGACTATTATTTTTTGTGTCTTCAGAACTATATTATATAAAGCAGTTCCTCTTATAGAGTATAAATGCAACAACAAAAGTGCTGTGTTCTTTGTTGTGTTGCTTATTATTATTTCTTAAAGTAAAGAAAAGTTGTGCATGGGATTGACTTAGAAGCCAAAAAGTTATATATAATTTACATTAATATGCTGTCGCTGGACTCTGTTGAGGCCCTATGAAGGAAATGGAGTAAACTATGGATGCCTTACCCCTAGCTATGGAAGATGCTGTTGTGACATTATCCTATTTCATTTACATAACTAAGTATTAACAGAGGAATGCATAAGGAGTAATTTTTTTCATTTTGTATTTGCTTCTATAATGAGGAAGAAAATTGTAGGTGATTGTATAAGGTTTTTACATTAGATTATTTTTCTCCTAATAAATATATATCCCTCCATTAGTAGGGTGACCATAACTGTAGTAGTGAACTAAAGTAGCATAGCTCCAGCTAACCCTGTCTGTTTTTGCCTATTCTACGAGTTTATATTCCATTTAGAAGACCATCTCTGGCATTCAACCAATACAAATATCGAATATTTTCTAACCCATATTAATATTTTATTCCAAAAGAAACGACATCATATACATGAAATCTCAGAGTAAAACCAACTTAAAATATGACGAAAGGACCTTATTCACAAGCTTCGTTTCTCTTGCAGTGCTTCGTTTTCCATCTCTACAAAGGTGTAAGAGCTGGTGGTGGTATTGGTGATGAGATTGAGGATCCCGATGGTGATGAATACGAGGTTTATCGTATCATTTTCGACATTACATTCTTCTTCTTCATCATTGTCATTCTGCTGGCTATCATTCAGGGTATGTATATATTGGCAACAAGAACAATGACGATTTCAGTCATTCTAATGAAATGTATAATAGGAGTGGCATTAGTAACAACCCATATGTTATTATGACCATTGGCTGTTAGCCTCTTATCTGCTGTACTTTCGGTTTTTAAATGATGTAACATCCAACCAGACTGAAGCTAATGAAACAAGGTAACAGGGTTTTATCATCTTGAATTGTTACCTCTTCTATTAGTTGTACAATGGCATGAAAAGATATTCAAAAACAATGGCAAGATAAGATATTCAAAATAAGGGGAAAAATGTACCCACCCTCACTTCCTGATCCCATAAAGTTGCTTCTACAATGGGCAAAGAAAGTGAGGGTGTAATTATATATATCACTTTATTAGAGAAGTCTTTTTAGCTGCATCTTACGACACATATGAAATGTGAGGACAGAAGTCTTCCCATCACCAAGGATAATAAGCTGTATATCATCAGGATATGTGAAATGAAGAAAGAAAATTACATTAAATACTTTTTCTCCAATTCATAGGTTTGATTATTGATGCCTTTGGTGAACTGAGAGATCAACTTGAGTCAGTGAAGGAAAATTTGGAGAGCAACTGCTTCATCTGTGGCATAGGCAGTGACTATTTTGATGCAGTGCCGCATGGCTTCGATATGCATGTCCTCAAGGAGCATAATCTGGCAAACTACATGTATGTATTTCTTTCACTTGCTGTTTTACCATATAACTCATTTTTATTGTAGTAATACATATCAGACAATTAAGTGGCCACTTACTGTAATTATCTGTAAAGTATCAAACAATACAGCTACATAGCATATCTCCAAAAAAAATAATCATTATACATTTTACACTTGCACTCAAAAATGTTCTAGTAAAAGAAAGATATTACTATTTCCATTATATAGTTTTAATATTTAGAAAGACAAAAGTTCATCAGTAAAGTCTATGTAAGCAACTGAAGCACTGTATTAAGTGGGGTACCAAAGCAGGAGGCAGTCCATCAATAAACTAGCACTTTAAATACTCTGTACATCATAACAAAATGGCTGAATACATGCATGTCTGCTAAGCTTGTAAATTTAATAATTACTCTTACTTAATTTTGAACCTTTTCCCCTACAAATGCTTTTTTTCATGGTATACACGGAGCATTCTTAGTAATGCATTTCATTTCTAAAAGTTATTCATTTTGTCTTCAGTTAAAATTTGTTAGGATAAATCCTCATATCTCAAATTCTTCTCATTTCTCTTTATTTCACCTTCACCTTTTTTTTTTCCTCACCAGGTTCTTCCTCATGCATCTTATCAATAAAGATGAGACTGAATACACAGGTCAGGAGACCTACGTATGGAACATGTATCAACAGCGGTCTTGGGACTTTTTCCCTGTTGGTGACTGCTTCAGGAAACAATATGAAGAGGAGCTCTCAGGTGGCGGGAGCGCCAGCTGAGCAGCATAATTTGGCGTATCATTGCATTATATTAATGAAACTGCATTTTATTTCATTCTTATGCAAAAGACTTCTTTTTTAATTAATTCAATCTTTAAAGAGCTCTGGCTACTGCTATATTATTATTATTATTATTATTATTATTATTATTATTATTATTATTATTATTATTATTATTATTGTTATTAATATTTTTTTTTTCAAGAATATTTGCACTTACAGCATAATGTTTAATTCCATAACAGAATTAAAAAAAAATTTAAATGCTAATTGCTAAAACCATTATGTCTAAGGTGCAGACATTTATATACAGTGATGTTTATATATTACTTTGATAATTTGCAACCGAGTTTATTTAATTAGCAGACAAGACGTACCATATAATTTAGCTTCAAACATATTGAAGTTTGTGTTTCTAGCGGCATTTTAACTTGTACTTTTGGTAACTTAATATATTATACTGAATGCCCTTGTGTAAATATATATTATATTAATAAACGATGGTGCCAGGCATGTGATAGCATCCTGCTTGCTGTAATTGAGCAGTTTCTGTTGACTCTTGCAAGCAGGTTAAACTACTTTAGAATCGCTTGTATAAAGGAGTTTGTTTCTTGTTGTTTTGTATACAGATTGTACTAGATATTTAAGTTTCTGTGAACCGTCTCATATTTATATAAAATTAAAAATGGGAAGATAAATGAGGTTGATCTGAAACTTTGAGAGATTTTCATTGATTCTAGTCTCTCAAGCTTGGATTTCAGTGTGCCTAGATTACTTCATTGGATTCTTACTTCATTAACTTTATCGATATTTAGGCTTAGTTTGCACAACTGTGAAAAGCAATACAGACAAGTTAAAAGTAAATTATAGTTTATACTAACATATGTTTTAAGTAATAATCAACCATTATTGAAACCGTAACGGACAAATTAAAGAAAGAAAAGTATAAATGACAGCCTAGTTCGCAGATTAGCTGGTAACTGGAGTGTAAAAGTTGCTAACGTGTATGAAGATACAAAAAAGTATTAGGTAATACTAGATATCTAATAGATTTGTAAATCTTTGACACAGACGGCCCCCACAGTCTGTTTCATAGTTTACTGAATGTCTTCAAACAAGTACATTACATTCCTTGCCACAGCTTCTCTGTACAAAGTTTTACTTAGTTATGTAGAGTATTTTAACAATATTAATATTTTCAGTCGATATTGTGATGACATCTGTATGTTGGATAGTTGTCAGTCATCAGAGTTTTGATATCTGTTCATATATATCTTGAAATCAAATGTCATATTTGCAGAAGAGTTCTGGTTTCAATTCATATTAGCTATATGACCAGTTATAGTTTCTAGTCGCGTCCCAATGCATTGTGCTACCGTGTTCCGGCTTTACTTATTACTGTATTAGAAATGGGTTTTGCTCATTTTCTATACTTTTGATAAATGTTTGATGTTCCTATTTCTTTATTTAAGATTTTCACTTAGACGTTTCAGATCACACCTCCTATATTCGTCCCCCATTTTTCTTGCTCCTCTTCTATTTCTAAGTCACTTATAATACATGGTAAAGCTTGAAAAGTTACTTTGATCAGCGACATGCATATGCTTTTCACTGAGGTGCATGGTATTTTGAATGACATATAATGTCCCTTACATGCCTTTTCATTACATAAGCTAGTCTATAAAGACATCTATATATTCTGGTAAGTGTGCAATAATAAAATGAAAAATGAAATCAAAACATAATTATACCTTGATAATGTACAAACTCATTCATGACAGCTGTGAAATTTGTGACCCTTCTAGCATTAATGATGACTTTTGACCACCTTCGGTTTTCCAAGGCCAATGTATAAACCCCCTGTTTTGAGTTTATAATTAGCCCTTGTGAAAGCCAGTGATTGCTATGCATTAGAAGCATCGAATATTCAGTAGACTTTTTACACTGTGTAACTCTAGGTAATAAATATTACAACTTTAATAATGTTTCTATTCTCATCATTAATTTGAAATTTATATTATACAAGCAAAAGGAAATTAAATAATTACTAAAACAACACTAATGTTGATAATTTCAGCTAGAGAATGACAAAGAAACTTGAAAAACAAATTACAAAACACACCCATGTAATCCCTGGCATCATTTCAAATATAAGGGATTTAGTTCATATCCAGTTAATTCTGGATATAATTGAAATGGAATTTTAAAAACTATTCCACACACATAAGTAAAGGCCTTGTGGGGAAATTCAAATGGCTAATGCTTTGTCCCGTTCCTTTAACAACTCCTCTTAATTCCCAAGTTATCAATAAGAGATGGAAAGAACATAGGACATATTGTACCCTTTAGCTTAAGGTACAAAACATAATATAATAGTATTACAAGTAATATAATAGTAGGTAGCCAAAAGAGGAAATAGGAAATATGCTTACCAGTGCTTATCGAAGGTTGGCCATTTGTTTACATCACCAGTTCAATAGTTACTCAAGGAGAACAAACAAAAAACAAACTTTACTTCCACTTCAATACAATGGGTACTCGTCAGCCAGGGCAAGCCCCAACCCCCCACTTAGGTGTCCAACCACAGCAGTTCCTGCCAGTAAACAGCTTAAACTCTCGGTCTTGGACGGGAACCGATCTTTCGACCTCGTGAATGCGAAGTCAGCGCGTTGCCACTGTATTAGCCAGTGACTAACTAGGGATCAACGTAGACAGAAATAAGAGTGGGATTAGGAAATATGAGGAATAGAGGTACTACATGGTGATATTAGGAGGTATAGAGGCTAGAGAACGACACAGGCACTTCTAGGTCTTCTGCCAGGCAACAGCTGTCACTCGTACAATGGTTCTTACTCTTCTTCTTTTTACATGTAGGATTTCATTCGGACGTCAATAGAAATAGTTCAGTAATAATTTATATTTAGACTATATATATATATATATATATATATATATATATATATATATATATATATATATATATATATATATATATATATATATATATATATATATATATATATATATATATATGTTCCGGTTGTTCCGGTTTTACGTCACGGAGTCCCCTTTCAACCAAGGACTAGGACGGTTGCCTTCTTGCGAAGGACTTGTTTTGGCAGATGTAATCCTTACGCTGAGTGCATGCCTTTGCTAACCTCAGACCGTGACGGGGCGCGAACCCTCGACCTGACGCCTCAGAGTCGGAGACGCTACCGACTGAGCCACGGCGACTACATATATATATATATATATATATATATATATATATATATATATATATATATATATATATATATATATATATATATATATATATATATATATATATATATATATATATATATATATATATATATATATTTTTTAAGAGTGTGACACCGGGACAGGCAGAAACTGCCCTCATCAACAAAGGCCCAGGCACGAGAAAATACCAAGACGAAGGAAAAGAAAAAGGTTAAGGGCAAGGCAGAGATGAGGTAATGTCACAAGATACAAACTCCCTCCCCTTCCCCCCCAATTTAGAAATAGAATTATAGGTTTAACCTGTCCACCGGTCTCCTAACACGGGAAGATCTACTTGGACTACCTTGCAACTTGGGAATTGTTTTTACAGGAGCATTACCCAGGCTTTCAAGGGCAGTATCCGATGGACCTGCAGGAATGTCAACACTAATAGTTGGAGGCTTAGGAGAATGGGGAATTGTAAGGACAATAACTTCAGCATTGGTTTCAGGTGGAAGCTGATTCCTTGGAATAATCTGGTCCTGGTGCCTCTTAACTACACCCGAGGGTAAAGAATATCTATAGGATAGGAGACCAGTTTGCTCTTTGACAACAGATGGAATCCACTAAGAACTTCGATTAGCATAGTTTCAAATTATTACAGTGGAGTCTGGAGAGAGTTGGACCTTCCTAGGTCCCTTAGAGTATAATTACTTTTAAGCTTGCTGACGCTAGTGGACTTTAGCAGAAACGCTCTCACCAGGCCACAACAAATCTAAACGAGAATGTAGACGATGACCAAACATGAGTTCAGCTGGTAAAACACCAGTAGTAGAATGAGGTGTTAGATGATAGTTCAACACAAACTTGTCAATAACCAATTGAATGTCAGCAGAAGACGATTTGTCAAGTGATCGCTTAAAAGTTTGAACCATCAGCGAGTCCATTAGTACTTGGTTTATAAACAGCTATCGTGATATGCCTGAGACCACGGCACTGAATAGTGTCCTGGAGCTCCAACAAAGTAAAACTGGGTCCATTACCTGAAACTATAGAAATAGGCAATCCAAATTGTGCAAATGAATGTTGTAGGCAACTGATAGTTTCACTAGAAGTAGTACCTTTAGTGTGATAGATATCTATCAATTTAGAATGAGCATCAACAATTATCAAGGAATTGCGACCATCAACAGGGCCTGCGTAATCTACATGAATGGAGTGCCATGGGCGAGTAGGCCGCTCCCATAGATGAAGTTCTGCTTTAGGAGGATTCGCTCTATGCGAAAAACAATCAGGGCAAGAGTTGCACAATTCTTCCACATCCTTATCAATATCGGGCCACCATAGGTAGCTTCTAGCAAGTTCTTTCATACGAGAAGAACCCGCATGAGATGAGTGTAGCTCACTCATGATTCTAGATCCGAGTTTAGGAAGTGCAACAACACGAGAACCCCAAAGAATACAGCCATTCTGTAAGGAGAGTTCATTCTTTCTTCGAACATGAGGTGTAAGATTTGGGTTACCAGTAGAAGATGTAGGCCATCCAAGTTCACAAAACTTGAATACTTTAGACATAGTAGGATCCTTGTTAGTTTCTTTACTGATATGTTCACTCATAACAGGTGAGGAATTTAAGAAATTAACAAGCTTGTGCCACTCTGAAGGAATAGGAGTGTCCTCAGTAATTCCATTAGACTCATTAGATAGCGGCATATGACTTAAAGCATCTGCGGTAACAAGAATACTCTGAAGTATAACTCTGAAGTAGCAAAGACCATCTCTGAATTGTACCAGAGGCCAAAGGTGGAATATTCTTTGAAGGAGAAAAGATACCAAGCAGTGGTTTGTGGTCTGTAATGAGAGTGAAGTTAGCTTGTCCACATAAATAGTGGTGAAATTTTTGCAATGCGTGGACCATTGCAAGGGCTTCTTTCTCTAGCTGAGAATAATTGCGTTCTGTCGTAGTAAGAGGATGGGAAACAAAACACATGGGTCTCTCAACATTATCAATCAAATGGCACAAGACACCACCCATACCATAGGCACTACTGTTTGCTACTACTACTAGCTGCAATTTTGGATCAAAGGGCATCACAATTAAGTAGAATCTCTTTAGATTTCTTGAAGGAATTCTCTTGCTCAGTACCCCACAACCACGGAGTGTTAGCTTTTAACAACCTATTCAAAGGTTCTAGCAAAGTAGCCACTTGAGGCAGGAAACGTCTATAGAAATTGAGTAAACCTAGGTAGGCACTCAGCTCTGTACTATTTGTAGGAGTTGGAGCTTCAGAAATAGCTTTTCTTTGTCTTCGGCTACCCTGCAACAACTCCTCTATCGCATGTTGAAATATGCCGGGTGCAGAAGAAATACCAAAACTTAAACAATAAGTGTTGATGACAGTATACTGCTTTGACTGATTATTTAGGCATAGTTAAGCATATGCTTGACTCATGTCAAATTTAGAAAATATAACACCACCAGTTACGTTGCTGAATAAATCATGAATAGAAGGTATAGGATATGTGTCCACACTAGCTGCTCTATTGACTGTGAGCTTGTAACCCTCACAGAGTCTAATACTACCGTCACCCTTTTGCACTGGAACAACAGGTGCGGCCCAAGGACTATTAGTAATAAGAGAAATGATACCCTCCTCCTGTAGATGGCTAAGCTCCTTATTACCTTTCTCTCTGAGGATGTAAGGTACTGTACAATCCTTGCAAAACTAAGTAGGAAGTGAAGGATCTACTACAATAAACAAGATTTACCTTGGTAGCATCCAAGACCTTCAGAAAACAACTTGGGAAATTCATCCTTTAGCTTATCTGCCTTGCAGCAACAAAATTTAGGGCATCACTACTGATAGCCTTCAACTCACGGCTTAAATCTCTACCAAGAAGACACAGTTAAGATTCTTTAAGTACAGCCACTCCAACCTCACAAGAGTGCGAATAATTTTCAAGCTTAGCAGTGACTGAAATCTCACCAGTCACAGTGAGTGGAGAACCACCATAGACATTTAAAAGTTAAAATTTGCTGGGTTTTTGCCCTCATATCAGAGGCGTTGCCCCTGTTCTGGCAGGCATCAGCCAGTGCAAGCCCCAACCCCCTACTGTGGTGTCCAGCCACAGCAGTAATCTCCCCAGTGGACAGCTTACACTCTCTTACCTTTTTTTCCTTGATGTTCTCCCTTGAGGGTGAGTGGACCTGCCCTTGTGGCCCGCAGGTGGGGTAAGATTTTGTTGATTGTAGGTGGTATTCGCTCTTGAGGGCGAATGGGCTTTCCTATTTGGCGCAGAGGTGGGGTGAAATCTGGTTATTGTTTGTGGTATTCACTCTTGAGGGCGATCGGACTTTCCTATTTTGGCCCGTAGGTGAGGTTGCGCAAAACTGTAATGATAATGGAAAACATAAGCGTTCAGTTGAGGATTATTAGTTTACATCAAACAATTTTAATGAATTCCAGTTTTGGTGGTGAGAGAGAGTTATTACATGGTTATCTTGGTGGAGGGTGTTAACTGATGATATTTAGTAGACTGTTCATGTATTTGTTTGTTGCTAATCTGATTATGGAGCTAGCAACATGAAGGGCATTTGGATCTTTGCTGGATGTTGCGGGGGCACCAGTTTTCTGTCGAATTTCTGGAAAGGAATCACATTCGAGGATGTAGTGCAGCAGTGGATGTGGTGAGGCTACCTGGCAAAAGGTGCATTCCCTGATGATATCATCCACTATTCGCCAGGTGCACTTGTACCCGAGTCTCAAACGGTGCACATTGACCACCGTGCTTCGTCAAAGGTTCTTAGGCAGGGTGATTCGCTGAAGATCAGTGGTGGCTTTATAGCACCAGGTGGAGGGGGAGCCAATGTCTGTGCACAGGTTGTGTTTAGTTATTAAGGCGTTAAGGAGTGACTTGGTGTCTTTGTTTTTTATCTGTTGAATCCCAGGAGGCAGAGATATTTAGATTTCTGCTCTAAGAGTGGCTTGTTTGGAGGCTTGATCGGCTTCCTCATTTCCCTTGATGCCGACGTGGCTGGGAATCCAGGCAAGAGTGATGGCTTTTCCAAGGCTGGTTGTCCTGTGGTAGTGGCTAAGGATGGTGGTGATGATACGTACATTGTTTCTGAGGAGTGGCTTCTTGATGGCCTGTAAGGTGCCTTCAGAGTCAGAGAGAGTTATGGCATGGTCAGCTCCTTGCTGGATGAAGAAGTCGAGGACGTTGGCTATGGCAACAAGCTCAGTCTGGATCGATGAGCAGGAGTATGACAGTCTCCAGGATAGGACGTGGTTTCCAGTGGTGAAGGCGGCGGCTGAGAATCCAGTTTCTTGATTTACTGAACCGTCAGTGTGCTCCAGCTCTGAATCTTGTCCCTGTATATGTTTTTAAGGACAAGCGGGTTTACCAAGCTTTT
This sequence comes from Halocaridina rubra, assembly GCA_037179515.1. NCBI lineage: Eukaryota > Metazoa > Arthropoda > Malacostraca > Decapoda > Atyidae > Halocaridina > Halocaridina rubra. The sequence goes on along the minus strand of JAXCGZ010022643.1, from coordinate 242,714 downwards.
GGGATTGTCAGGGAGCTCAATCTTTATGTCGAGTGATTGGTCATTCCATGGGGGTGGGCATCTGTATTCAGGAAGCAGAGTGTCCTGTACCTTGGCTAGGATGCTCTCCCTGACTGGCAGTGCTTGCAGGCTAGCGCAGACCTTGGTTGCCCAGGTTCTAGGATGGTGCTTGGGGTGGTGATTGAGGGCTAGATGGAGATTTGCGCCAGCGAGGCATTTATTTTGGGCAGTGGTGGCTTTGGCCACAAAGAGGGTCAGTCTTTGCTGAGCTCTGAGTTTGAGTGGCACGAGTCCTGATTCCATCTGGATGTTTTCTCTCTTGGTCCACAAGGGGGCTCCTAGCATGGTACGCATGGCGTTGTTTTGAATTACTTCTATCTTGTCCCACTGTTGGTCTTTTAGTAGTAAGAGTGTGGGACAAGCATAGTCTATGAGGCTGCATATGGCTTGTACATAAAAGCTTCTGAGGACAATAAATGATGCACCATCGTAGAGGCCTGACATCCGACGAAGGACCGCTTGTCTCTGGTTGCACTTGTCGCACAAGTGTTGAATTTCAGGTCCAAAAGTTAGTTTGCCATCGATGATTACACCCAGGTATTGGTGCTTGGTAACCCAGTCCACAGGCTCATTACCTATGACCAGATTAATGTCTGCTCTCCACTGGTGGATGGAAAGGGCCTTGGTTTTGCGGGCATTGATTTTAACTCCGAGGGAGGTGGAGGCTTGGTGAATCTTGGTGAGGCAGCACTGTGTCTTGTTAGAGCTTCTGTCGCCTATTGTGACAAGGGCAAAGTCATTCACATAATTGAAGAGTTTGGCTCCATGTGGTAGTGCGATGTCCATGAGTTTTTCCATGAGAAAATTAAAGAGGAAGGGGCTAAGGATTCCACCTTGGGGGGTCCCATTTTTGTGGTTTTTGTAGGTGAAGTAGTGCCCATCTACTTTGACTTGTGCACTACGGTTTTGTAGACTCTGCTTGATCCATGAGAGAAGGTTACCTTTGATCTGCTTTGAAACGAGAGCTGATAGTATCGCTGGCACGTTGACTAGTTCAAAGACCTTCTCTAGGTTTAGAAAAACAATGTATCCACGGCAGTTGTTGATAAATGATAGCATGGAGGCTATGCATTCTGAGGTGCCTAAGCCTGGTTGGTAGGCAAACATGTTTTCTGGGAAGGGTGGGCATTTCCAGCGGACTCTGTTAAGTACCATCTTTTCTGCCGTCTTGCTCAGGCAGCTTAGGAGGGAGATGGGGCGAGGGTTGTCAGGGTCCTGTAGTTTTGTAATGGGTTGAATGTCTGCTCTGTTTCATGAGGCTGGTCTGATTCTTCGTGTGTATGTTAAATTGATCAGAGAGAGCAGAGCAAACTCCCCTTGGGTCCCCATATTTTGAATCATTGTGTATGGGGCTGTGTTCTTAGAGCTTTTGCTTACTCTTAGTAGCTCAGTCAGAGAGAATGGGGCATCTGTTTCATCTTCAGTGTTGATGGCCTCTTCTATTTCTTCCCATCTTACAGTGGTGAGGTCCTGAAGAGTTGTTTTGGTGGTGATGGGGAGCTGGTTGGAGCTTGCTCTATCCACAAATTTGATGGAGAGTTCTTCTGCTGCCCTACTAGGATCCCTGTGGGGGATGATTTTAAGAGGTTTACCTTTAGCAAAGGAGTTAATGCTCCTCCACATCTGGCCCACAGAGGTGTGAGCATCTAGGGTGGAACACCACTCTATCCATTTTTTCCTCTTAATGTTGCGTATCTCTTCATGGACATGTTCTTTGACTGCCTGGAGAGTGCAGTAGGAGTCTTCAGTGCCACGTTTCCTGTGCATTTTCCGGATGACGTTGAGCAGGTGATTGAGTTCTTTAACTTTGTCACAGTAGTACCATCTGTCCCGATGAGTGGTGTGTTGTGGTTTACAGAGGGGGATGGAGGAGTTTGCTGCAGCTTGCAGGGGATTGACTAGCTTGGCCTCTGCTTGGTCGATGTCTTCGGATGGTGTGTAGGCTGAAAACCAATTGCTGAGGTGCTCCTGGAATCGGCCCCAGTCGGCCTTCTTGAAATTCCATCAAGGGGGAGGAGCAGGAATATGTAAGATTTCAGGAATTGGCAGCGTGAGATGGATCCCGTAGTGGTCGCTTGTGACCAGGGGATGAACTCTCTATGTCTCATCTTGCATTAGGGAGTTGGAGACAAAGGTGAGGTCCAGTATTCCTCCTCTGTCATAAGTTGGCTCATGATTGTTGAGAAGGGAGACGTCTTCTTGGTCGTCCAGCAGGCTCATGATGTGTCTGCCTGCAGCACAGGGGCGTTCATACCTGAAGCTTGGATGGTGCACGTTGAAGTCGCCTCCTATTACTAAGTCACGATGACTGGCTAGCCCGAAGAGGGTAGTCAGGTCTAAGCCACCATCGTGTTGTCTATAAATGTTGTACACATCTATGCAGCTGCCCTGAAGTTTGATGTTAACAGCGAGGACGTGGACATCTTCGCCGCAGTAGACCGGTCGGGTTATTTCCTTGGCTAACAGGTCTTTCCTGATGAAGTGGCTAACAGGTTTTTCCTGATGAAGGTGGCACTGCCTCTGTTCTCCCCTGGAGACCAGTGCTGGTAGAATCCTTTGCATCCTGAGATTTTTGGAGTGTTTTGCTCTGTGCACAGGGTTTCTTGAACCATGATGACATCTATGTTGTCAGCCTTGGCAATGCCTTCAAGATGTTGTACCTTGTGTCTGAGACCCTGGGCGTTCCAGTGTAGGATCCCGAGATTAGACATCTTGATGATTTAAGGAGGTGGAGGTGGTAGGAGTGGTGGTTTGTTGAGACTGGTGGTGGGTTCTGGAGACGAGGGATTAGGCAACAGCGGAATGGGCTACTTCGATGACTTGATTGTAGGCATCTTGAGGAGAGGCTTTGGTCTCGAGGAGTCGGACGGCTGCCTGTATGGCTTGAATAATAAATGTTGGTGAGCTCATTTACTGTGAAGAGGGTTTGCTGCTGGGAAGAGGAGGCAGAGGAAGGTGTCTGGATAGGCTGTTGAGGTGTGGGGGTATGGGATTTAAGTCTAGGATCCCGGGACCTGGTGTGGTGAGCAGATGTGTGTGTGGTCTGAGTGTTGCATGTGACTGTATTGCGTGTTTAAGCGTTGCATGGGGTGGAGGTGTTGGTGAGGGGATGGTGAGAGTGTGAGAGTTGTTTGGGGGATGGTAGGAGTGTGAGTGTTGTGTGATGGGGTAGATGGAGTTGGTGTAGGGGTGGAAACTGTAGGAGGTGTGATCTGTGTGTTAGGAGCTGGGTTGGTGTTGTGCGGTGGGTTTTGGGTGGGGAAGTTAGGTGTGAGTGGGGCAGGAAGGGGCCTTTGCCAAGGATTGGAGGTGGGGGGAGGAGCTGGGGTGAAGTTGGAGGTGGTGTGATTGGTGGCAGGGGAAGAGGGAGGGACTCTTTGAGAAATCCTCCTCAGCCTTTCTGGGCAGCGGTTGTTCCATGGGTGATGGTTTCCCTTACAGTTTGGGCACTTGGCAACTGTTGCTTCATTGGCCTTGAATTTGTTGAGGCAGCGGTCAGTGGAATGTCTCCCACTGCAGATTGCACATCTCTCTGGGAGATGGCAAGTATTTCTATGGTGCCTAAATCTTTGACACCGGAAACATCTCAGTGGTTCAGGAGTGTCGTCTCTTATGTTGAATTTGCACCAGATGCCTAGGTTTACTTGCGAAGGGGGTGGACCACAGATGTGGACCAGAACTTATTTTGAGGGGACGGTTTGGCCCTCTATTTTGGAGGAGCAATGTGAGGCAGCAGTAATATACGTTTGCTTGGTTAGCAGGTCAACTGACCAAGCAACAGGGAAGCCAATGAGGATGTATTTCCTTATTTTTTGGGCAGGGTTCATCTCTGCCAAGTGAGGTGAGTTGAGGCTGCGGATCTTCTCTGCGGCTTCTGCTGAGGATGGGTGGATGATAAATTCACCCTGGACATTAGGCTTAATTTTGTGGTCGCCGTGGCTCAAGCAGTAGCGTCCGCAACGCTGAGGCGTCAGGTCGAGGGTTCACGCCCCGTCACGGTCTGAGGTTAGCAAGGGCATGCACCCGGGGAAACGATTACATCTGCCAAAACAAGTCCTTCACAAGAGGGCAACCGTCCTAGCCCTTGGTAGAAAAGGGAGTTCATGATGTAAATCCAGAACACATTAGGCTTAATTTTGCAGCCAAACTCGGTGAGTTGGTCTTCTAACTCTCTAATTATGTCATATGCCTCTTTAGTGGAAGGAGTCTGAACTTTGAACTTTGATATGGGCTCTCTATTGGTCTTCGGGGCTGGGGCAGCAGCACTCTCCTGGCTGCTGCCAGAGGCCGTCCTTGGCCTCTTCCTTCCCACAACCGTCCACCCCTCTTGAGGGGGTCGAGTTCCATTCCTCCCTCTGGGGGGGAGCAGGAGAAGCGGCAGAGGCCATGACTAACAACTAGTTATGGATATAACAGATTTCACTAAGTATATATCACTTGCACTGTTTGTCAATTTCGTTTAATAAAATATAGGGGCCTTGTGGTTGGATCACTTCAGTTAATTGGAACACTACAACACTTTATCACTAAAACAGTCTTCTATCTTTCTTCCCAACTCTCGTGAGAAAGGGAAGTGCAAACAGAAAATATGCAACGGATCACCTTGGTTATGAGACACACCACACAGTATGCTCAGCACCAAGTGGTCTTTTTATTTCTTTTCCCAGCTCTCTAAAGAGAGGGAAAAGCAAACAGAATATAAATGCAAGGTTGAAATTTGAACACTTTTTATAGAATTATGGAACACAATAATGTGTGTTCAACTAAACAAAACAACACAAAAGCACAAAAAAGACAACAAGAACGCACTCTTTTTGTTTCTCTCTTTGGCTCTCGTGAGAGAGGAAGAAAAGAAAACAGAGATACTTAGGTTCGTTTTTTTCCTAGAAGAAGCTTCCACCTCAGATCAGGGATGGAGTGGAGGAGGAGAAATTCACTTCACTGGTAGGAAGAGGCTTCAACTACCTATCACAAAAGAGATAAAAACAAAATAGAAACTTGAACACTTTTTATTTCCCTTTTTCTTCCCAACTCTTATAAAAGAGAGAGAGAAGAGCAGGCAGAAATATTTGGGGTATAGAACACACAGTCACTTGTTTTCACTAAAACAAAAACGGGAACGCAAAGCAAAACAAAAACAATCTTTGTTTCTTTTTCTGGCTCTCGTGAGAGAGGAGGAAAAGAGAACAGAGATACTTAGGCAGGTCCTATCACTACTGGAGCTGGAACCAGACTGTGTCTCTTACCTGGGCGAGGTTCGATCTGCCGACCTCACGAATGAGAAGCCAGCAAGTTATCACTGTACTAGCCAGAATGAGTTAGCGCAAGACTTTTAGTAATTTCAGGCCAAATTTTCTCATACTTATCCTTAGAGATAATAGTAGCTGAGGTACCAGTGTCTAGTTCCATTGGTACTTCCTTGTCATTTAGACATTTTAACCACAACTGGTTTACTAGGTATATTACTGTTTATGTTGAACACACGTTCATAGCTAGAATTAAGAGTAGAAATAACAGCTGTATTAGAAAAACTGGCATTCCAAGCAGATCTCGAGTTACCTGACTTGGAAACACGACACACGGACCTAATGTGTCCCTACTCTTGCATGAATGGCAAACGTTGTCCTTAAAAGGACAGTCATTCTTACAATGTAGCTTGCCACAACCACTGCAAGGGGAGATTAAGTACATTACTCTTAGCAGCAGTCTGAGATAAACTGGTTTCAGACTGCTTAAATTTACCTTTAAATGAAGAATTACCCCTATAGTTATGAGACATTTGATACTTAGTGCATACCTTATATAGGGCAGTACTACTACTCATTGCTTGTACATCTCCCTGTGCCACTTCGTGAACTGTAGCAATATCCACAGCTATTGCAAAAGTAAGATCAGCCTCAGCTAGCAAGATCTGATGAGTTATATCATTAGACAGTCCCGTGACAAACCTATCCCTTAACATGTCATTTAAAGCAATACCAAAATCACAAGTACGAGCCAACTCCTTTACTGCAGCAACAAAATCAGATACTGATTCACTAGATTTCTGTGATCTAGAATGAAATTCGAAATGTTCGTAAATCAAATTACTTTAGACTTAAAGTGAGTTTTGAGAGCTGTTTTAATCATATCTTAAGTACAACTAGCAGGGTCCTCCGGAGAAAGCAAATTCTCATCTAACCTGTAAACTTTAGGATCAGCCAAAATTAAAAAGGCAGGGACAACCTTTTCACCTCTTACATCATGAGCAGTAAAATTTTTCTATGCCTACATCAACACTGAATATTCTTGGATATTCTTTACACATCTCTTGTTATCCCTTCACATCTGACAAGTCATTACACTCTCCATTTCTGTTTCTCTTTACTTTATGTATTCTTCGTGCCCAGACCTGATGAGGGCTGTTTTATTTTTTTATATTTTGGCCCGTTCTGGTATCACAATCATGAAAAAAAAAATGCAAGTGAACTCGACAACAATAATACTCAAAATTTTCTACATTAGGATCAATATTAGAAATACTCCCAATACTAGACGCCATTATAGAAGTAGTATTCAATACACAAAAATATATACGTAATATATCATAATTCAAAGTTAAATACACCAGTTCAGTTAGGTAGGTTAGCCTAGCACAAAAGCAAATATTTATGCTAGACGTAGGCTAGTTAATAAACACAAAAAACAATCAGGAATGTGCATTATGTATAGGCTACAATAGGTTAGGTTAGGCACTACCTGATAGGCTAGACGAAATTTGATTATTGATTAGCTTAGATACCATTAAGATCGACAGGCTAAGGCTAGGCTATTGTTATATTCAATAGCATAGGTTACCGGTAGATTCGATGATCACGGGGGAAAAAAATCCTCGTCGCCAGTATTGTACCCTTTAGCTTAAGGTACGAAACCTAATATAATACTAAAGCAAATAATATACTAGTAGGTAACCAAATAGTAAATAGGAAAAATGCTTACCTGTGCTTATCAAAGGTTGGCCATTTGTTTAAATCACCAGTTCAATGGTTACTTAGGGAGAAGGTTAGGTTAGTGACTAACTACAGGATCTACATAGACGAAATAAGAGTGAGATTAGGAAAAATGAATAATAGAGGTACTACATGGTGATATTAGGAGGAATAGAGGCTAGAGCGAGACACAGGCACTCTTAGGACTTATGCCAGTCACACGCGTGGTCACTCGTACGATGGTTCTTGCTCTTCTTCTTTTTACATGTAGGATTTCATTTGGACGTCAATAGAAATAGTTTAATAACAAATTATATTAAGACTATATTACAAGACTAGCTCGAGGAGCCGGATATAGCCTTAAGACACTTGATAGGAATAAATGATATTTCTCTGGCCCATTCAAAGCCTGATGAATAAATGAAGAAATAGCCCATAAAAGAGCCTATTTACCTTATAATATGAGGAGGTGGCAAATATACATATCGAAAATGCTAAAACAGACAGTACTGTTTACCTCACAATATGAGGAGGCAGTAAATATACACGTCGAACATGCTAAAACAGACAGTACTATTTACCGGTAAATCAGTACAATATAAGAAAGCTAAGCAAACATATATATAAATAAATGGCCTGTACCCATCCAACTGAAGACAAGGCTGTAGAATCTGAGAGGTAATGCT